>VZTO01016543.1:0-18984 GCA_013400615.1 Syrrhaptes paradoxus | reverse complement strand
ATCCCCGCGCCCCCGCGGAGCCGAGGCTCCGCGGGGGCGCGGGGATGGGGGGGGGGAGCGGGGACGCGCAGTCGAGGGATGAGTGGGGTAGGGACCACGGAGGGTCCCAGGTAGCTGCCCCAGCCTTTAAGCGGGGGGGGGGCAGCAGGCAGCGTCATCCTTTTTAGCAAACGTCATGGAGTTTTTTTGCTGCCTGCTTGCTTGAAGTTTTGACGTCGTCTCCTCTGTCACTATCTCAAATTAACCACGTTTCTAATTTCCTTTTATTTTTTTTAATTTCTCCCCCTTTCCCCTCTTCTTAAATTTTTTTTTCGCACTATCTTTTCCACCCTTAATCTCCCTTGTCCCCATTTTCCCATAAGGCTTGTAACATCCCAAGCCCCTCAATCGTGGATTCTGTCTTTAAAATTATTTTTAACAGAGTTTTTCATAGGTTTCAAACCGCTATTAGTGTCACCAGCAGCTTATTGGAAGGTGCGGTGCATTAAACTAAATCCGCGGCTAGTATTACATAATATGCCCTCAAATGTACGTAAAAGATGATTGTAATTCCATCTGGATTTCTGTTGATATTAGCAAACTGCTCGAGATTTCCTCTTGCGGTTTAATGGGCGTCTCAAAACCTTTGACTGGTGCCGGATCAAACAGATTATGATTTAAGAAAGGGTAAAGCAGGCACAGTCATGACATTGTAGGAATTACTGAAAGAAGAAAAAAAAAATACTTAGTAGGTCATCTGCCTAATCCATCTTCCAAAAGAGAGAAGGAATGTCCCCCATAGGATAATTTATAGGCATTTGCCTAGTTTTCTTTCAAATGCTCCAAATATGTGGCTTCCTCATCGCCCATAGGAATTTAGGTCAAGCTGCCTGAGAGTGCATTTCGTAGCATCTCGGGATTTAACATCCACTACTGTTATTCCAAGTTGTTTTCTTTTTTTTTTTTTTCCCAACTGTGCAGTTGCAGTTGATAATTTCTTTCTTGATTATCAGCATGGAAAGATTTTGGCCATCACTTTCCCCAGGTTGAGAGCCCAAGGAAAACATCAGTTCCATGCTCACTGTGGCCAAAAGAGAGAGTCAAATCTCAGGAGCTGTTAGGAGAGCAATGGAGAAGAAAACAGATTTTACACCAATCTGTAAATCCATGGTGCACCTGCATCCTGAATACTGCCATGCCTCTGGTCTCTCCATCTCAAAAAGGGCATGGTAGAGCTGGAAGAAGTTCGGAAAAGGCTGGCAGTGATGATCCATCATTTGAAATGGTTTTCCAGTTAGGTACACACAGCCTGGCAAGAGGCACCTGAGGGTAGGTGCGACAGAGGTTCCTCAACTCAGGAGCAGCATGGAGAGAGTGAGCAGGTACTGCCAGCTGTGACTTCCAGCACGAGAAGCAGAGGCCATTACATGAAGGTAGCAGGCAGCCACTTTGCCTGACGGTATGGATGTGATTCTTCACTCAAACACAACTGTGGAGCCCCTTGCCATTTGAGAATCTGACAGTGGGCAGTTGATGTCATTTTCAGGTGAGAGGATGGACTTACAGATGAGAAATCCATGGAGGGCAGCCAAATCACAGCTGGTGCAGAAAAGTCCCTCCATCACAAAGGGTTCATGGCTGGGCTGGTTCTGTGCCTGTGCTCTCCCGTCGGTGTCCATCCATAGCCACCATTTACCTGCCAGCAATGAATACATCTCTTAGATTTAATGTCACACCTGGGTTAATTTTGTGCTGCCCACAGCTTTCCTAACGCCTGTATGGTGTAGAATTGATTACTAAAAGGGATGAGTGGCTTTCTGGAATGTATCAGGACAGTAAGGGAGATGAGTCTTGTCAGCAAGCAGAGAAGCAGCCAGCAATGCCAGCAACCAAGTGGGTGGCTTGGGCCAGTGACTGGGGAAGTGAGGAGGAGGCAGTCACTCAAATGTGCAATAGCAAAACTGTCTTTAAACAGTTGTATTTAAGAGTGGAAAAAGTTTCTAGTTTGGAAGAATGGAGCAGCTAGTGTTTCGGGGCTGTGAGCTGTCACACGAGTGCTTGGATTATGTTACCACCTTTCCACCAGGAACTGGAAAGGATGTTGTCAAACGTATTCATTAAGGCATGTGTGCACTGTGTGACATCGTCTGTGGAATGGAATATATGCACAGGTACGAAATCATGAGCCTCTCGTTTTACAATCTTGGAAAAGAGTGGAGAGGATGATGATGGTGCTGATGTTGTAAGCTCTTCAGAGTGTAAACCTGTTATTCAAAATTCAGTTCTTGAAGAAGATGTCTGCTCGTTTCAGCAGGAGAGAGGCAATGCTGTACCAATGCAGGGCACATTGTGGAAGCTGGAATGTCAAAGCCCACTGGAAAAACCATCATTGTGCATTGAGTCATTGAAGAGAAAGAGTTGCTGGTTGCAAGCAAGTTTCTCTCACCCTTCTAAAATGTGACAGAAATAATCAAATCTCACTGTGGCCTGAGGACAGTGACCTTAATTTAAAATCAATCAAAAATCCCTCTGTCAATGGCAGCTGATTGTGCTGTTCGCATCTCAGACTGATGCTCTCCCAAGGCTGCCATCATCAGTGCTGTTACACAAGTGGGTAAGTGTTATGTTGTCTTCTTGTCTGCCCCTCTTCCTCCATGCCTTTGGAGAAAGCACGGCCTCAAACTCTTCTGTGTGTTTCTGACAGAGGAATTGTTTCTATGCGTTAGTTTACAAAAGCCATACAGGTGTGTCTCAGCATGGCCACTTTATCCATGCGATTTCTCTGATTTTGCCTGTTTGATAGTTTGCATCTTGATACAATGCCAGGAGAAGACGAACTTGCTCTGGTGAGGTGGGCTGACACACAGGAGCCACACTACAGCAAGAATCCAAATGAAGGAGTCCAGGCTATGTACTTAAGTGACCTTAGTGATTTATGGACATAATTCTTTATGGGACTGATCCCATTTACTGTTTTCACAGTGTTCATGCAGGAAAACGTATTCAGGTAGTTGCCATTTGCCCGTCAGGTTCTTCCACCTCCACCTGCATCTCAACACAAATTCGGCGTGTGGCACGTCTGAACTCCCATATAAGCTTTGTTCTAGAGTCAGGAGGCTAAGGTATCTATATAGAGAGGATTTGCATGAACTTTTTATATTGCTTGGTATGCTGATAAGCATACCAATGGGCTGTTACTCTTTCCTTTTGCGAAGCATGTAAAGCAGTTGGTGGTATCATTCATCTTGCCCTATTACTTGATCTTGTAGAAACACTTTGATCCTGTGACAACACTATACAGTAGCAAAATGAATGCTGCCAGGTGTGATTAATAGTATAACAATCTAGGATGCATTGCAAGCTTTAAATTGGAATCACAAATCCTATATAAACATCCACACTACAAAGGCTGGGTGGGAAGAGCTGACAGATGGGTGCACGCACACCGTTGAGAACTTTGGGAGTATGGCAAGAGTGCTCATCACACCTAAAATGGGGGTTCTGAGTAGATGCAAGATTCATAGCGAGAGAAGTAATTTTCAGTTTTTCCTTTAACAATATATAGGCGTTAGGAAGCCCGTGGCAATTCTGAATAAGTACTGGGCAGCTTTAAAAGTGTTTAAAGCATTGTCTATTATAAGGAAGTTTATAAAGCTCTATCTCCATTATTTGAGCTTTCATGAGGTCATAATCCACTTGACCCTCGTGGTTTATTTCATCACTATTGTCCCTCAAAGGAATTATAACCTTTACCATTACCACTTGCTAAATATATCGAGAGGTTTCAGTGACATTGTCATAAATCACCAAGCTCAGCTTTGTTGTTGTAATGTGACCGTAGCACCTACTGATTTTTGATGCAGTGATTGTCAGCCTGATCTAGTTGTGTTTTTTCAATTACTTTATAATAAGAGCACATGCTAACAGATATGAATGTGTTTTGGCTTTTCTCTTACATATAAAAATTGCCTTTTTATTTGGTCATCTGAACTTGAAGCGCTGGCTTTTTAGGCAATGTTTCTGGGATCAAACATGAAAAATATAAACTCAAAGATATTGAAATCAAGTACAGTGGCTTCAGGTGACACCATTCTCATAATTGTTTCTCTTTGCAATTAAATGTATGAGTGCTCATTAGAAATCATATAGTAATTTGATTATCCTGAAAGCAGTTATTGAGAAGAGCAAAGACATCACAGGCAAACCAGGGTTTTTAAAAGAAAAAGCCATAGGGAGGCTAATGAGAAGTGCAAATTTTGGATAAAACTAATATGTATAATTCTGTCTCTTTTTACATTTCAATCTGTTTTCCAGGAGGGGAAAAGCGGGTCCCCTGTCAGTCCCCCAAGGGATCTTAAAGTGAAGTTGCCACATAAGAGTTGTGCTACTGAAGCCAACTTGCAGTGACATTTAAAGATCAGCTAGGAGCAGAGTTGGCCTCAAAACCATTTGACAAGACATACCTTGCAAAACGGTAACTGGGATCCAGTCAAGCTGCTTCTGGCTCCAAGAAGGCTTCACCAGTGCCATAAATCAGGCTTGCTTGCTGGAACTGCTGGGATCCAAAACTGCGTGAGATCACAGAATCACAGAATCACATCCTTCTTTGTAGCAGCATCTACAAAAGAAGTTTATTTATCTGACATGATATCGCGGGACAGGCCTGGGCATACGATACCGTTTCAGCTGATATACAGCAAAACACCTCGAACCAAAAATATCTCATCTGATGAAAACCTGGCAATCTGTCTTTGGGGAAGAGAAGGAGGAGTTATCTGTCTTTATTCTGCAGACCTTTCTACTGTGGCAGACAGGGGTGTAGAGGTGCACTTCAGGGTCCCCCACCTACCCACTAACCCACAGACTTGCATGTCTACAGTGTATTAATTTACATCTCAACTAGTCACTCTTCAACCTTTATGGTCAGCGGAGAGAAATAGGCACTTTTAGGATGCAATTCATTTGACCTTTCTTAGATGTCTACTTTAGGAAGAGATAAATCACTCCCCCAAGCGACTGTGTTTCTCTGTTGACCACAAAAGGACCAGAGGGTGATTAGTTTAGAGGCAGGTATCTATATTGCAGGCTGTCTATATGCAATTAGGCGAATCCCAATTTGGTTTTCTACAATGCTGCTCTCATAATGGCTGTTGAAGTGCATTACAAAGATTTTTCTAATACATATTTGTGAGTATGCAAAATAACATGTTTTTCTCCTTCTTTAACAGTCTTCATTTTTGAGAAACATTACATTAGCAAGGCCTGCATGTTGTGTCAGAGTTGATCATGTTGGTGCTCTGTTCAGAACTGTTTTCAGCTGCCTACTGAGAAATTGGCAATTTCTGCACTTTTGCACCCTGTGACTTTTACCAAATACTTGTCTGATTTAATTTAAAGGGCATAGTTTGCACCAAGTCAATGAATACAGCGTTAGAAACATCTCTCGTCACTGTGTATGTCTAGAAAGCAAAGTTGAATACACATACATTTTCGTTTTTATTTGATCACAGGGCAAGATTTTAAATAGGATTTGTAACAAAAAAAATCTACGGCAGTGGGAATCACTCTACTGCCATAAGCCCTCTGAGCCTATGTACAGTGCATCTCAGAAAAGGCCCAAGGCTCAGATGTCTATCTCTATGTTCTTGTATTCCCAACAAGCAGTGAATAATGCATTAGTTTTGCTTCAAGCATCCTATTTTGAATATGCTTTAGCCAGAATTATTAGCTTTCATGTAGTGTATATTGTTAACAGAGGTCATACTCTGTGCCATCTAGTGCCATCTCCAGAAGTGCCCTGGTACAGCACACAGAAAAGTTTCACTAGAAATTCTCCTTGTTGGTTGTCACCATGGGGTCACCCAAGATTTCCACATTAGAGGGCCAGATCCAGCTGGAGTTGGTGGAAACGTCCCTGTGAATGCCATGGGTCTTTGTCTCAGGCCCAAAATATTTAACAAAGCAGCAGGAAGGAACATTTTATATTACACTCACCTGAGAGGACTCCTGCTTTCTGTCCTCATACTGCTCTGTGGAGACCAGCCCTGAGACCATCTGTCCCTTTGTCCAGGCACTCCAATGAGCATGTGTTGAGCTGTGTTGAGAACATCTGAAGCTGTGTACTAACAAGTAATCCCCTGGAGCTATCCCGTGGTTGTCCAAGGTTAGGATAGCCGAAAGAGAGCCTTTCTTAAACCCTTGAGGTCTTGACGAGTGTCGCCAGTGTCCCAGTACTGATAATGGCCCTTTTTTTTTCCTGAGGTGAGATCTGTTTGAGAAAAGATCTGGGCAGCTGAGTCCTGGAAGGACACCCCGCTCTTGGTTGCTGCAGAGCTGTACTGCTCTCTCCTTCGGCAGCCGTGGTGGTCTAAAAAGAGAATTAGGTTGCAAGGGGTTATTAAGAGAGCATTACTTAAGATTAAGAGTATCATTTGCAAAGGAGTAGGCATTTACACACACATGTACACGTGCACGTGTGTGCACACATCCCTTATAGAAGTTTCCACAGCTACGCTTGGCGCAATGCAGCCAGCTGTTAAATCTGAAATAGCAACGCGTGCACATCATACGCCCTCTGTATTACCATTTGAAAGGGACAGTTCCTTGGGAGGATGGGAATTTGACAGGATATGAATATGTCTGAGTCTCTATTAGGCACTAATTCAGCAGGACTGGCTGAATGAGAAGAAGAAGCAATGAGGAGGAGAGAATCTCTTCAAATCTGAGCTGATTGGTAATTTTGATGAAAGCCCTTTAGTCTCATTCAGTGACTGTTAATTACCTCTGGAAATTAACATTTATTTTTCTCTTCAGGAAATGTTGTTCGCCTGCCAATATGGAAAGATTAATTAAATTCTTACATGGATGAAGGTGAAAGTAGGGTCCTTGTGGTCAGTGCACATTTTGGCTGTGGAGGCAGGGATGTAATGACAAATACCCCTTTGAAAAGAGCAGTCCAGCTCTTCCATCTTTTGGGTTTTTTATCATTTAAAAACATTCTTGTCCTTCTGGGTTGAGGTTGGCCTGTCAGGTCTTTTCAGCAGGAAAGTCTGGGTGTGGGAGAGCTGTGAAAGAGGGGAGGGAAAGGGTAGTGTTGACTAGAGTTAAACAGCTTGGAAGTAAATTAGGAGAAGCCTCTTGCTCCACCCAAGGATTAATAATTAGCAATTCTGGACAAAGATATCTCAGCTTAAATCAAAGGGAACCCCTCAGCTTAGACCCATCTATACAGAGTATCACAAAAGTTAATTGATTCAAAAACAGTGGTAACTCGAACCTCACATTCATAAGCTGCTCATAAACATGACAGCTTCTCCTACCAGTTCTCATTTATTTGATCTTGGCTGAGTCTCAAAAGCTGCTTTTGTCAGCACTAATGATGGCCCTTCCACTGCTCAAGAGTTTATTTCCAATATCCACTATTATGCCATTCACTCCTGCTGTGCAGAAGAAAAAAAAAAGGAAAGAAAGAGAGAGCAATGTCCCAGGAAAACTCCTATGCGTGGTTGGTACGGGTATTTGATTGAGTTGCTGATTTATAGCTACCAAGTATCTGGGCATAGTTGCTAAAAATCAGGCAAGATGATAAAAGGAAAGGAATGCTCTGTTCCTCAGTTCTTTTCCTGAAAGGAAGCCCTTGCATTAGGTTTTAATGATAGATTAAATAGATGGAAAGTCACTTGGAAGCCCAACGGGCAGAGAGATTTCAGGCTGCTTCTGTTATGCTCGCAGGGAGGAAATGAGGCAGCTGAGGAGAAGCTCAGCATCAGGAAGGAGGCAGGCAGGTCAAACAGAAAGGCTTTCCAGAAGCAACCTAGTAGAGAGCAAACAAGCAGAAGAGAAGCCAGCTGCAGTCAATCAAAACCAGAAGGGCAGCCAGCTCCAGAGCTTGCTCCTGGTTTGAAGCATGAGCCAAACCACCCCATGGGGAGCCACTCTTGTGCTCCCATCTTCCGTGCAGCACCGGAGTGGCAAGCTGGCATCGCCAAGAGATCTTGCTGGGTTGAGAGAAGGATGCCAGTCTGCATGCCAGCCTTCCCACAGGCAAAAGCCACACCCCTCCCCTCCTTGCCTCATCCAGCCCCCTGCAAGGCTCGTCTGGTTGCTGGACTGGGGACCACAGAAAGGGAGTCTCCAGGAAAACCAAGAACTTGGGGGCTGATCCTGGTCTCAGGCTGCAAGATCCTTCACACAGATGCCAGGATCAGCAACAAGCCGAAGGAGAATGCAACCCTCACTGATGTGACTTGCTTTGATTAAAGGGGATCCTGACTGATAGAGGCATAGGATACTGTCCTGTAGATTTAGCTGGCAGCAACATTGAAGGGTTGAAGGGTTGCACTTTGAAGGGTCTGTAATGGGGGAGAGACTGTAGTTCATTCTGGCTCTTCCCTGTTCCCTATATATAGGAAAGATGAAATAATACCTTGGCTCACTGGCAGATCTGACACAGGTCACAGATTTTAGCTCTAGTCTTCTTTACAGTGTGTTTTGAGATCAATATGGGAAAGCAAGCCGCCGGTGTTTGCTATGTTTTGCATAAGCTACAATGTAAGAGGTTGCTGCCAGCTAATGGCGACATCTTTTCCTTGCAATGAATTTGGAGATTAGTAGTTTAGAATCAGTTTGGCTGAGTCCGTGCTGGGGTAGAGCATTGGAAATTATGAAGACAGGCAGCAAGCAGCAAGCAAAAGTTATATGAACAGAGAAAAAGGGATGGAAAAGAGTAAGAAACTCATATAGGACACATGAGTTCAGTGGCCAGTCTGAAAAAACAAATGAAAGAAGAGATTTGACTACAGAGTCTAACTAGCCCACACCCCTTTTTGTAGCCTTTAAATAATGTCACAAGTGGAACACATAATCATTTCCAAAGAAAAACATGGGAAGTCTCAGTTATGTTCTTACGAATGGTTTCTATTTCTTTCCCAGCTAAATCTGTTTACCAAGTTGGACTCAATTCTGCAAGTTGCTTCTTCAAAACTGCATTTTTTGACAAATCTGTTGTTTGCCAAAAAACATTCTCCTAGTTTTAATAAGAAAAAAAAACCAACACAAAAAAATCAAACCAATCCAAAATTCAATGAACTGGAAAGAGTCCAGTAGGCTTTGGTTCAGGCCTTGTAAAGCAGCAAATAAACATTTTCTGCATGCTTTAGGAGAACATATGACTCCTTGGTCCTCCACAGTCTCTGTGTAGAAGAAGGAAGTGAAACACATGGAGAAATACCTAGTTAGACCTATTTCATCCTCAGTTAAGAGGCAAGCTAGATCTCCTTCAGCCTCCGGTGCTGACATTACGCTGTCATGGTTATAGTCACAAAACCTTTTTTTTTCTTATATGGTACACAACTCCAAGTGTCCCAAAGTATCTTAAAAAGGTAAGTAAATAACTCCATGAACAAAAGTAATGAATGTACATAAGTGAAATACAGAATACTGGGGCTACCTGAAATAATTCTGCCTTATCTGAACTTACTTTTAGCTCATCTGCCTTCAGCTAATCGTATTCTAGTGAACAGGAACATAGAGATGCTATGATAACAGCTTGGCACAGATGAGTGTTTAGATAAAAGTGTGACTTAACAGAGTTCGATGGCAAGGTTCACTCTTTTACTTACCATATGGAGGAAACATACAGAAGGAAAATTGTGTTAGAATTGATTTGGAACGATTTACACAGGGACTGGAGATGCAAAAAAGCAGAGGAGACCCTCTTGTTGAGTCACAAGGTTCAGAACGAACCTCCTTTCTTTCTAAACTCCACAGAGAAGACTCTAGGTGCAGTTGGATCCACTCCTAGTCCCAGACTTGGTCAATATTTTATAGCTAAAGGATTATATGTGCACACCTGATTCTTTGTATTACTGAGCTGAGATTTCAAAGTTTTCAAAGTTCGAACCCTAGGTTTCCTGAAGTAGGCTGTCAGGCATCAGATTTTAGAAAAGTAAATATTTCAACAGAGTGGTACAGCAGCAGAGTCAGCTCGAGCTGGGTGCCTTCGGAGAGTGATGGTCCTGAACAAAGAAATCCCTGGGTAATCATACCCTTACAGACTATTCACCTGCAATGGTCCAGTCCAGTAGTAATATTTGGATCTGAGGCCTTCTGGTTCCTCATTCCTGTATTCCTTCACTGTCATCAGGCAGGTTGTTCTCTTGTCTAATTGCAGCTGCTGTTGACAGTTGTAGCCTTGAAGCCTCCCTATCTGTGTTTATTCTGCAGAGCATGAGAAACAGAAGAAGTCTCAGATGTATGAGAAAAAGTCCCAGACTTAGGATAAGCACTATTTAGCCATAACCACAACATCAATGTGTTATCCACATTATTCTCCCATTAAAAAATCCCAAACACAGCACACTGTAACAGCTACTAAAGGGAAAAGCATCGCAGGATGCAGCATAAGGCAAATCTAGCTACTTATGCTAGGTCAGTACTGCTAAACTAACAGCATACTAAATCACAGAATATTATAACTCTAAGTGATTTATTCTATTTAAAAATTATTTATTTCAGCTAAAGAACTGGNTAACTCTAAGTGATTTATTCTATTTAAAATTTATTTATTTCAGCTAAACAACTACTATCTCTTAACCCTGAGAGGCGTACGTGCCAAAGTGGAGAGCTGCCTGGTGTGCAGTCCAGTTGCTGTCCAGGGAGCTCACCCAGCGATCTGTTGTTGGTAAAAGGTCTTGTTGCTTTGGGGAGCACCCTGAGAGGTATCCCAGCTCAAGGGGAGACCATCGCCATGCAGACATACTGCCTAGCAGGGAGAGATCACAGAAGGCTCACTTAAGCTGTCACATTTACAGGATAAAAGCGCTTGGCTCGTAGTCAGATTGCATACAATGTGAGAGGTATGCCCAAGGTTCCTTATCCCCACAGCTTATCCATGTTCACCATGTCACTCTGCTTCTTGTGGCTTTCCTAGAGGAGTTCTTGGTGCAGCTATGGCTCAGGCCTTTACCCCCTTTGGAGCCCGCAGCAAACTGCTGCTGGTTTGGCAAAGGGCAGGATGGGGGGAGTGTATCTGTCACATGGCTCTCAAAGCAAATGTGGTTTTCAGGCTGATGAAGCTAAAATGCAGTGTTTGAAGTCTAGTGGCAAGCGAGAGAGAAAACACCCATTAGACATGTCAGGTGAGCAGTGTGTCCAGTTCCTGAAAAATATTGTCTTGAATGCTGTCTTATAAGACAGAAAGATATAGAGATACACACAATGGCTCAGAACTGAGTCACAGATGCACATACACATTCTTTTACAGAAGCTTCTTGCTGCAACTTTCTTTTCGCTGGCCAGAAGCATTCACCATATTATTAGCCCCTCTATGTTTGCAATATTATCTGCCCTTCTTAAAACAGCCACCATACTGTCTTCCTACAAAGCTCGGCAAGTGTTGGCCCTCTCTGGATGTTGGGATTCTGTGACAGCTCCTACAAGGGCAACCAGTGCATGAGTAATATTCCGAGCCTGGCATCCTGTGTCATCGTGGTTCCACGAGACATGATTTTATGATGCAAATGAACTCTGACCTCAATAGCATGCAATATATCAAATGTTTAATGTATGCAAAAATGATCCCAATAAGGGAGGAGGTAAATAAATTTGTTCTGATTTTAATGATATGCAATTTAAATGTCACTTTTGCTGAGCAATTAGGGTCTGAAGAGACTGACCTTTGCACAGTGCCCAAATTGTCCTGAGGCATGGTACTTCTCCATGCATTTATTAGTGCCTTATCTGATAAAGCGTAGCTGGTATGATACAAGTCCATCATTTGGAGTAGGGTCCCTTCTGTCTGAGACACACAACAAAGGCAAGGTGGTGCAAAGATTTTGCCACAGGAACACTGTGTGAGAAGCAAGGGATATTATTTACTGAAATGCACCAGCCCAGTTGAGCAGAGACAAACACGTTGCCACCCAACAACCGCTTGCAAATCCTGGCATAGGAACATCATCTTCTTCTTACACATCCCTGTTGCTGGATTCTGCGACAAGCCCAACAGCTTCCCAAGGATGCAGAGCACCACCTATTCTCCGGCGTACCCACCTTCTGAATCAGGTTTTAACCTATTTTATCTACTTAGTCAAACCAAGGAGAGAGGTTTTAACTAGTGGGATGTGGCCCTGCTAGTCTCTCATTGCCAACAGCAGTTTCAAAGGCAGTCTGTTAGACATTGAAGTGACCCACCTAGTAAGGCAGTTCCTCTGCTGTAGCTGCAGTTGCAAAGGCGAAGCAAAGCCATAGGTGGCTGCATCTGCTGGTGGTGCTGACAGTTCAAGTATGGGAACTACCTACACCTCGGGTCTAAGGCTATAAAGTATTATCTTTATGGCTGAGGCATTTTTGTATGTGGTAAAATACAATTGCAAGTAGGAAATATTAAAATAAAGGACTCTGTTTTGGCAAGGAAGAACATTGCAGTAACAGAGTAGCAGGCAAGGTCTACCTTCCAACTGCACCTTTGTAATGACTACCACAAGTACTGGACATTGAGTGGCATCTGTTAGTTCATAAGCAATGCAATGCCTCACTAGAAAGAGCAATGGCTTATACAGAGCCATTTTTTTTTTCCTTCTTCAATATTTTTTCCTTCAATATTTGAAACAAGTTAGTGTTTATAAAAGCTGAATCTTCACTGGAGACTGCTGGGGCTGCCTGCCGGTCTGACAGCAGGTGGTAGGGGTGGCAACAGGACTGATGGCTCCACTTCATCAAGGAAGCTCCTCTCCAAGCTGGAAGGCGAACGCTTTCAAGGGAGATTCAGACAACCTCTGTACCTAATCCAGTCTTGGTTTTGTTGCTAGCGAGGCTAATCAAGCATTGGGCAGATGGCTAATATTTTCTTTCACTATCAGTCTGTGTTGGATCCAGACCAATGATGTAAATATAAACAGCTCTGGCTCTTGGTCACCAAAGCCTCCTGCCATCAACTGTCCCAGAGAGGTGTTATTTTAATGAACTAGGGAAGTGGGCATCAGTGAATAAAACAAACCAATTTGCCACACGAACCGGACAACTGATCTCTTGAACCAAGTGCTCAGTTTTGCTGTCGCTAGCTTACATCGGAGGGGATTCAGTTCTGTGTTTACTATTTGCCTCGTGTTCGGTGGCTTTGCAGGGTGGGAGAGGTGTTGGGGTATTTAGGACAGTGTGTGTTTTAGGCCATCTGGCATGTTCGAGCCACATATGGAGCTCCTGCAACATTGAAATGTTGAACGACTGAAACCCAAACCTGCTGGTCTGCCCGATTCTGGCTGTGTTTCCATAGTGTGAGTCCATCTCTGGAGCTCATTCCAGTGAAATTCAAATAGTCGATTAACAGCTTAATAGTGCTTTGTGCCACTTCTTTCCAATGTGCCCATATGTGTGATTGACTGCCACCAGTTCTGCATTCCCAGGATCTGATGGATTCAGCATGCTACCATGGGGCGTGAAAGCCCAGTACAGCCCAGGTAAGTGTACACGTATGAAGGGACCTAACACCACCCTCCCATTAGGAAGTCACTCATGTGACCCTGCCATTCCTGTCCTCTTTACCTGACCTGCCTACCTGATGTTAGGAGGAGAGGGACCGATCTCACGACTGGTGCAAACCCATCATGGAGCAGCATTCATGACTCCCACCAGCTGAGGAACTGGTCCTAGAGTGATGCCAGCCCCTGCCGTTGTCCCACCCTGGGCATAGAGTATTTTCAGTGCAGCATACCCCCTCTTGCTACCTTGCCTCCCTCATCGCATGCTCCTCCACATCCTCATGGCTGTTCTTTCCTGAGCAGCAGCATCACTGATAGCAAGCGTGACCCTTTTTGCTCTCTTCCTGCTATGCATATACCAGTGGATCCATAAGACATTGGGAGTCTATGTCAGGAACCCCACAGGGCTTCCACCCACGGAGTAGAAAAGGAGAATAGAACAGATTAGATGAGAAGGAACATTTTAAGTCCAAAATTATACTTTCCAGGCTCAACTGTTTAAAACCTCAGCTTCTGGAAAATTTCCCATTCCAGAGTGGAGAGACCTCATGGCATCATCATTCCCAGCTGGGAGGGAGACCCTCCACCAGAGAATTATAGAGTATTAACAGGAGAAGTAGCCCATCTAATCTCCAGCAGCATGTTCCATCTCAGGAACATTTGCACCAGTCATTGGAGAGGTATTTAGTTTTCATGTTTTTCAAAAGCATTTTTATTTGTCTGTTTACAATGTTCCATGTGTCAGGTCTTTCCTTTTGTGTTGGTTGGTTTTCTACACCAAATGGTAGTGTCTAGGGATGGAACAGGGATGGCGTTATTCTGTCTCTTACTTCATCTGAAGCCAGTATGCACCTGTAGCAGAGCAATGGCTTCAGACAGCAGGGAAAAAAAATCATCTACAGATTTCTGGATCATGAATTAAAAATTATTCTGAAATGTTATAATGGATTAATTTAATGCTGCCATAGACTCTGTTCCAATAATCACTGAAAAGAGAAAGGAATAGTGCATAGGGCGTAAACGAACAAGGAGACTGCTAAAAAAAAACCCCATGCAAATTATAGGGAGAGATATTCAATACTCTCATTTAAATATTGAGTCGAGAAAGGGAGTCTAGTCTGGATGCTGGGGTATATTCTCATGCAATTCTGCAAGGATAGCGATGTTTTACATTTAGAGTGTTCCAGGGAATATCTGGAATTCAGCCTATGCTGCCTTTCAGAGGCAAAATAGATGGAGTGAATACAATTAAACAAGCTTAACTTGTATCTAGACTTCCAAGAGCTTGATGTTTGCTTCGTTATTTTTACTCAGAAATTTCTAAAAGTATAGGCTTTAAAAAAAAAAAAAAGACAGAGAATCCCTCTTCCCCCCTCTGGTGATTTTTCTCAACCACTTGCGCTTTTGCTGTGCTGCTGGAGTCGCTGGGAAACAATTGGAGGTTATTTTTAGACTGACTCACTCTGTAATGCTGACATTTGTAGGTTAGGCGTACCAGTTACCGACTGCTTCTTCTTCTCCCTCTTTCTTCAATATTCCCCTTCCAAATCACCAGATATCCACCTCCTCTTTCCCCAGAAGTACTGAAGTACCCAATCCATGCCGTATCTGTCCGCATTTTCAGATGAGCTGAGTTAAAAGCATCACTTAAGAGGCACAATCAGCTCATGTCTTTCAGGCAGATGGAAAAGCCCAATGCGACGTGCTGCTTCTACACCCCAGATCTGCTCCTAACGGGGCACAACACCTTCAGCATCCCTTGAAAGCACACGGGAGAAACAGCGTGC
Source organism: Syrrhaptes paradoxus (assembly GCA_013400615.1). NCBI lineage: Eukaryota > Metazoa > Chordata > Aves > Pterocliformes > Pteroclidae > Syrrhaptes > Syrrhaptes paradoxus. The sequence goes on along the minus strand of VZTO01016543.1, from coordinate 3,740 downwards.
AGGCTGTGCTGCTGGTTTGGATTAACGTCCTGAGGGTCCCTCTGAGGTCCACACCAGCAGATCTCCTTCTCTGCTGCCTGTCCTCTCTGAGAAAATGAGCAGCAAGAAGAATTTGGCTGCCTGCAGCACCTCAACCCCCAGAGAAAGGGGGATGGCCAGGAGTGCCGTGCAATGTGGCCTGAATTTCTAGGGCTTGCCTTTTGACATCCTTGTCCACTGAAGGTGGAGAAAACGAGCTACATTTAAAAGTAAAATTGCTGGTGAGTCCTGCCTCCAGGGAGTTATCCGTGTGTGGGGGTGCAGGTCTCTGGGGTAGATTTGGTCTCTGGTTTAGGGAGCTGGTGTACAACAGACTCTGCATTGCAGTTACTCACTGCTCTTAAGCCCGAGCACTTAGCAGCACAGTGAATTTAAATCACTGAGCTTTCAACGCTGAACCCTGAATCTGCTGGAGTTTACAGAAACACAAAGACCTTCTAAGCTCAGGGAGGAAAGATGGTTGCTAAAATCAGAATTCAACAGCAGATTAGATTATGAAACTGCCATTAACCTACTCTATATTATAATCTCAAATCCTTATATTTGGCATGCAGCAGTACAAACATTATTTTCCACTTTAAATTAAGGCTGAACAGAAATCCTTTTCCCAGTCAGCCTCTTTCTTTTCCTGGTGCTTTTGGGGGACTAATTTTAAAATTAATATCTTCATGCAAATTGGTGCATAAATAAATCCAGGCACGTAATCTTTTAGGGCAAAATCCATTTTTTTCCAGTAGAGACCACATGTGGGCCCTGTGCCAGGTAAAATCTAGCGTGCAGTCTAGTGGAATCCATCCTCAGCCACCCCATGAAGACAGAGGTCTGCTGTCCTGCTTAGTGCAATGCTCCTCTGGAGGTTTATGAGCACAGGGCGGACCATGGACCTCCACAACACTCACGCTGAATTCCCAGGATCATATCACCCTTTTCTACCCCAAGAACACATGTTCCCACCATGATCCATTTAGGACAACCACGAAGTCTCCTTCCTGAGAGAGTGGCAAGAGACAAAACAAGAGCTGAGCGGGGGGAGACAAAACACATTGCTGCTGGACCCACACCTCCTTCCATGTAGCACAACTGTACCAAGTAGATGGGAAACACTTGGATGATCCTTTATGCCAGCATCCCCTGTATGTAACACAGAGCTGGATTGCTTTACCAGAAACAATTGCTGTTCTCATGCCACCAAAGAGGGAAGCTTGAGCATGACCAAAGCCAGGGCAGCTGGATGTAGGACTGCTGGGAGACAAGAACAGCTCAGACAAGGACGCAGATGAGGTTTAAATAGTCTTTGGGGAGGCAGGGTGACCAAATAGAGGAACAGACAACAATCTTAAGCAAAACAAAAAACCCCACCAGATTCTTTTTAGCTTTGTACCTTCTGCTGGAAAGAAGTCAAATGAAAATGTTATTAGCCTGTCTTTGTTTTAATGGGATTTCCATAGTCCTGGCAATGGTTGACATAGGAGACCACACTGTGAGGGAAGCAGTGCATCACCCAGGCTGGTCAGTGTCTCTTGGTTCATGCTCATAGAATCCCAAAGTTCTTGTAGGTTTGCCATTTTGGAAATATTCCAGCTCAGGAAGCAGTGCTGTGCTGAAGTCTGGGAGCATCTCCTGCTCTTGTGCACACCAGAGGGGAAACCAGAGCCCAGCGGTGGGAGGTGTGCTCTCTGTTCATTTCTCCAGCAACAAGCAGGATTGTGCTTGTGTTTAATAAATGTAGACCTGTTATTTTATATCCCAGAAGTGTTCACCCTGGTGCTAGAGACCCCACGGAGACACAAAAGCATCCTCTCTCTACAACAGCAAAATAACATCACAAAGGTCATGTTGGTAGGGCCCCTCTCACCCATCACTACCTCTGGTTGCCCAGAAACACAGCTCCTGAAAATTCAGATCCTAAAAGCAGCTAAATGAAAATCAAAAGCAGAAATTAAGAAGGAAGGAAATGTGTTAATCAGTTAATTAACTGATTGATGTTACTTTGTTGGTTCTCACCCTACAGTCAGCATCAGTTCAGTGAAATGTGCTTTCAAGAGAAATGATGCTAATTAAATACATGACAGAGTAGCCCAGGTAATAATTAGCAATGGATGAAATGACCGTTCACTGGGATTTTTTGTTGTCAGGCTTGCAGCTGATTTGTATTTTGTTTGCCTGCCTGAACCTTGGGCTGCCTAAAAACATCTTCACTAAATGTAATGTCCAGATCCCCCTGGTTAAAAAGCAGAAGAAATCTGAGATACAACCAGCATTCATTTTCTATTATGCAAATATAACTTCACAGTGTGACACATCCGTAAGGCTTCATTTGGTTCCCCCCTGGCACAGTAAACATCTGCAGCTTTAATGCCTTTGATATACTGTTTTTGATTAGATTAAAGCTGATATTTATAGTAATTTCAGTAATGTCATTAGCTGTCACTGGAGTATCCTCCAATATTTTGTTTCCTCCATATGTTTTGCAGAAGGGATAATGAAATTTGACTGTCCTGCAGCTTGGGTATAACAGCCTTGTTTGGGAGCAGGGTTACATGGGATCAGTCGCTACTCATCAGGTGAAAAGGGTGACAATCTGGTGGGCTCTGTAAGTTGTGCATGACAAGCCTGCCCTCTGTGCCACTGTCGTGCCCTTCCTTCTCTATCCCTCCAGAAACAAGTTCTTCCCTTCCCTGTTGGTTAGCTGAAAAGGCGTTACTTGTCTGTGCGGTCAGGTCAGGAGGGACAAATGGAAGGATGGACAGACATGAGCATAAGACTTATGAAGAGTGACTACAGATCACCAGTATATTTAGTAGAGAGAGGAAAATCCTGGGGAATATGATGACAAGCAATAAATACCTTCAGCTTAACAGTTTAAACAAAGGTGGGGAATTATTTATAGTAGGACAGCGAGTGTTGGCCAAAGGTCAAGGAAAGGAAAACTTAGTTTAGACTTTTGAGGGGAGAAAGTGCCTGGTATGTAGCACAGTTGCCAAGACCAGAGGCCGAGGCACATCTCTGTGGCCGTGCAAGATGAGAAAGACCATGGGTTGGGGTTACACGGTGACAGCCCTGAGAGTGGGAGAAGGAAGCTGGGCATGCAACCAAGAGATTTTCTCTTCTCCTTCTGATCCTGAGCCTCATCTTTCAGAGCACAGACACTTGCAAGTCTCCAAAGGCACTCCTGCCTGGCTCTGTGTAGTTACTTGTGGGATTAAACACTCTAATTTGGGGACTGTTCTAGCTTCACTCTCTTGAAGTCCCAAACATGTTGTGTTACTTGAAGGAATATGTGTATCGTTGGCATTTCTGGGAGGCAGTAGGCACACTGGAGTTAAATTATTACTGCAGAATTCAATGTATAAATATTCACTTCCCAAGTGGTGGGGGGTGAAAGTGTATGTGCGAGTGACTTTGTTTAAGTAAAAGAAGATTGCTTGACTTTGCATTAATCTTTCAGACTCATTTTGCAGGAAAAAAAAATTTTAAAACCCAACAAATATCCCCCAAGAGTATTTAGAGGGAAAAAAAAAAAAAAAAGAAAGAACATGAAAAATGTGTAGATAATTTGGAGCATTGCTCTTAACAGTGCGTTCCCAAGTTGTGTGTGCTGAAGATCTGACCCACCCATGGCTGTGAGCAGAGCAGGGATCCAGCCCCACAGGGAGGGATGGGGGGAAGTGAGGGAAAGAGGTCTTGCAGACTCTGGAGCA
>VZTO01016542.1:25983-51997 GCA_013400615.1 Syrrhaptes paradoxus | reverse complement strand
AAAAAAAAAAAAAAGAGATGTTGTTATCAGTGATTCCTATGATTTCCAGGTATCACTGACTCTGGAAGCTGCTTGTTTCACTTTGCTGCAGAAATGACTGGTACCTATTAATAATTTGAATAAACAAAGATAAACTTCTGTAAACGTGTATCACAATTCTGACCACAGGAAATGAATTTTTTGTGTTGTTGAGTCAACGCCTACTGCCTGCCAGCATTTGGGAAATAAAAGTAAATCTCCTCAAAAGAGAAAAAGGACATTATTCTACTTCAGTGCTAGAACTGAGGAAAATTCACTGCTGATTTAGAGTGGCAGAGCTAACTGCACATTCCTCACAAAGGCGGCTTTGTGTCTTCACTATCTGCACAGAAGAGCCTTTGATGTGGAGCTTTTTGTTTCTTCATACTGTAACTTCTGCAGGATGATAAATTGCATTAACTTCAATGACTGGTTTTATGAGACAAAAAGTGAAAGTAAGAATATGGAGCAATGATTAAGCAAGGACTCACGATAAAAATCACTTGCTAGTTCCATGTTCTTCCACTATGCCTGTTAAAACAGAGAAAAAAGTTTTACTGATAAAGAAGTGCTGAATCTGAGTTCAGTGTTTGGCTTTTAAGCTAACTGCAAAATTGCATTCACTTATACAATATCTAAATTACTTCCAAAATAAATGTGTTTACAGACACAAAGCATATTTTTTTACATCTGTCAGTCTTGAAGCACTGATCAAACTACAATTTCTATACTGTAGTATACAAGTATACAATGTAGCTGCCTATTTATGTAGATATTCCAATAAAGATTCTTGAGAGCAAATTTTAATTTGATTGGTGTATGGGGAACTTTGCTGTTTTCACTTTCCTTAGATACACCTATTATCTTCAATACACAGGAAATAAGCCTTGCAACTGTAAATCAGATCAGCCAGATTTCAAGTTGGCCAGTACAAGACAGTAAATCTGCCTCAAATAATGAGCATAATCCATTGTAAGCAGCAATAAACATGGCAGAACTACATTTCTGAAAATATTAGTCAAACTATATTATATAATCACCTTCATTATACATTTTTCTGGATGGGAAATCAGAAAAAGAAGGCTAGAGTAGAACTCCAGACAGCTAACTCTGAGCTGACCTGGCCCTGCTAGTGACTGGCAGATGTATTTGACCAATCCTTTACCATGAGCCAGTTCACCTACAGCTGGAATTCTGCAATCTATCTTGTTTTACAAAACCATTTGATATCATTAAATTGACTTTTAAGAAGCCAGAGATTACTAAGAAAGTCACAAAGTATACATTCCAATTAACTGCTATTCTGTTTCTAAGGTTCGTAATCCCAATGACATAGGCTCCTTTTCCAACTGTGAACAAACTTCCAGTCCCTTCTGTTTGCTTCCCACACTGCAAGCGTTTGTGTACAGGCACTTCAGACAGGCCCCCAGCTGTGCTGCTTTCACAGAGGAAGAGTGAGATCTTCCTCCATCGTAAGGACACCTCTTCACTGATCCCACATCGTCACTTCCCTTTAGATTATGATAACCCTTTCTCGGGATGTATTGTCTCCTATCCAAGCCTCTTATGCTCACTGAAAGGACTGAAGAGACACCTGGGCTCTTGTAGCCTTCACACTCCTGATATGTCCTTAGTGGCCATGCAGATGTGCAGCAAGGGGCAAAAGTCTAAGGACCAGACAAGCCTTGACAGTCTCTCTGCAGTATCCTGGATCCAAGCCCCAGCACGTGGAAAACATCCCAAAACATCCCATCAGGGTAGCAGCTGGGTGCCTCCATTCCCTACGGATGGGAATCTACAATATCTGTCAGCTATCTTTTACTCTCTTGTTGATGGCTGGTTCAGGCTCAGCTGGCTCTGATGCCTCCCCTGACGTGTCCTTCTTCATCCTCACCTCTTCCTGGGGCACTGCTCTTGTTCTGCAAGTGCAGCTCTGCAGGGAAAGAAGGAGCCTCGTCTTCTGTTGCCAGAAATAACAAGGCTCCAGGCCCTTCCATCTGGGGACTGATTTCCTGTTGATCTCTTCCTTCTTCCCTGATGTTACAAAGCCTGCTCACCTCCTCTCACAGCTCCTGTTCCTCAATCAGTGACTTGGCCAGAGCCCACCTCCCACAAGGTGGCCACCATGTCCAGCCCATATTCAGAGAAACACTAGACACCTAGACAACCCCCGAATGGTGCCATCAATTGTGGTATGGCTCTTAATAGGAATCATTCTATATGAGAAAATTAGTTCCTGCCCTATGGTCACTCATGTCATATTTGCTTATATGCTGGATCTCAAAAGGCTGATGTCATACGTATCATGTATGGGGTCAAGGTACCACTTAAAAGAATTTGGGAACCTTCCAAATAACAGTGAGCACAACTACCTTGTTTATAATAATGCCACTGGAGGGATACAGAAGTTTCCAATCTTCCCAGAAAAACTGGATCTATGCTATCAGTATCCACCATGCAACTTTTTTTTCCCCTTAATACTTCCCACAAAGACCTAAAGAGGATAGCTGAGGGTTTTGGGGGGCGGATGGGAGGGAGTGGAGAATCTGCTTGGATTTCACTCTTTGGATGTTTACATTTAATATATGTACTCTTTAGTGTGATAAAAGCTGTTGTTACAAATGTTTGATCATTGCACACCACTTGGCTCTACAAACTGGAGATGTGATAGAAAACTGACAAGATATGTTATTTACTCATAAAAATAGATATTCACATAACAAGATTTAATAATAAATTCTTTTGTAAATAAAGGAAAGAAGACAGACATACCCTTTCCACATGACGAGCTGCTTGTGTTCTTTATATTCAGGTCACAGGAACAACTAGAACTAAGAATTTGGCTGACAGCCATTAATTCTGTTAAAGTGAATTTCCTCCCATTTTCACCAGAGAATAATTTACAGCAGATTGCAACCCAAACAGAATCAAAATCACAGCTTCCTATCTGCCTATCATTACCAATAACCCACATAGCAAATAATCTCCAGTTACTAAAAAAAAAACATTAAAAATGTTATGCTCTTTTTGAAAAAAACATATAGCATAGTAAACAGATTTAACCCAATGTTTGATTTTTTTTTCTAATCCATGAAGAAAATAACTGGCTGTAACACAATTGTAAATCTAAAGAAATTTTGACAGTGTTGCGGATAAAAATTTATAGAATTTGAAAGTTAGATTTCAGAGTTAACCCATATAGCGCACATCACCCACTTGTGAACCTGAAACTCCTTCCTGTTTACTCCACTTCCAAATATCAAAAGGTATACCATTCATTTTCAAAGTATCACCCCCATCATTACACTGACCACGGACCCACTTCTGCTGCACACCATTCGTCACATTCACACCTAGCCTACGCATAACCTCCAGGGTCTCTGCCACTGTGACACAAGATTTAATCTACTCCTGTCCATCTCTGACCTGTGCTCTAGTATCCATCACACCTCACTCCCTTCACACTTGCTGAGTGGGAGTAAAGGGTGAGGAAGAATGTCAGCACAGAGTTAGAAGGTTATGGGTGCTGACAGAAGAGTTAGTCAGTTCCATGGAAATACCACAGAACTAAAGTTCTGCAGAACACCGAGCTGGGTATTGCCCTCACTTTACCTACAAGAAAATGTGAATGGCTTGCCAGGCCATGCTGCAAGGCCAAGATCAATACAGGGTTAGAATTTGGGAATCCCTGTCACTCAGTCCATTACCTCATATTGCTACAAAACTCAAATTCATAGATTATGATACAGTTCCGCTATGGGAAATCTTCAAGTAGATAAAGCAAATTTACAAATGAACCTTTAAAATACAAATCCACATTTGTTGGTTCTAAAAACGCACAGAGGGATATTTTTGCTGAAAATTTTCAGTACAATAAAATCAACATATATTTAAAACAAATCTAGTAAAAGCTTGTTTGGGGAGGTAGGAGAAGAGTATATATATAATTCTGGCCTTGATTCCTAGTCTGTGTAATATTTGTAATTAAAAGACTGACAAAAGGACACAATTTTAAAATAGTATTGTTTCTGCAATTAGATCAGAGTCAGTATTCATGTAGTTTGCTGAGTCAGTCCTTCATATTCATAACTGAGTGAAAAGCAAAGTTTAATCAAGAATAAAAGCTTTTCAGTCTTTTAGAACATGCTTGGCAAGCTCTTTCCAGAGATGGCACTGACTACACACAGACAACCTTCGGGACATGCTTACTACCCAGTGGTGACGCAAACAGTTCATAGGACACTTTTAGCTGTCAGGAAAAATAGTCCACACAGTACTAGTGCCATATTCGGAGAAATCTAAAAAAGCAATAAATCCCACAATATTAAAGTATCCCTCATCAAAGAGACAAGAGTCTGCAGCTGTTTCTCTTCCTATCCCTACTCAGAGGAGGTCTGAATCAACGCAGATTAAAAGCACTTTTTCCCCGAAATAAAGGTAATACAACACCTAAAAACTGGATTTATTAACCAGGGACATCTCCAAGGGATAGATTGGCAAAAATCACCCATGTTTTCTCTGTTAAAGTAAGCATCGTGCCTATTCTCTCCATTACAAAAAGTGAGGCACTCTGGGATAAACTATACTCTGCTACCATTGATACAGCCTTGAAATAATTCCCCGGGCTTGGTTTTGTTAGCTCAGATTCAGAACAATTCAAATGCAAGCAGAAGTAAACCCAGTGTTTTTACTCACAAAACATTCCTGTTATCTGCTCTGAACCACATGACTGCACTGCACCACTGCTTAAACACTGCACATCACCCCCAGAGCACGTGGGCGAGGGAGGAGAGAAAGCAAATAATGCATTTAAACAGCGCGGGGGAAGGTAAGGATATTTTTTAGATTGTTCCGGACTCATTAACTTTTAACTGTATATTCAAATTACTGATTTTAATCTGCATACTTGATGCTGAGCAAAATTTATATATTAATAATCTCAAAGTACTATACCTTAGCATGTATTCTACAGAAATATGTCCCACTCCTCTCAATTATTTCAGAAATCTTGAGACCAGATCTGTATATTTGCTGTTGGTTTTATCCTATTGGTTTTCTAAGTAACTCTGGCAGAGGTAGCCCAATCTTTACCAGTGTCTCAAGTTTATCTGGACAATACAACTGCTTCATTCTTACAAAATGAAGACCCAAGTAACTGAGCTGAGGAACCAGCTGAATAAAGTGGCAACAGGAGAACTCCATCACCCAACAGCATTTTGTAAACCTGTACAAACGAGAAGGGAAACTTGCTGAAAAGCAGAGAAGCCATCTGGCTAGATTCCATTAGATTATTTTTTGCTATTCAGGTTTGATATATGGAAAGTGACAAACAAAATAAAATACATAGTAATAAAGTATTTCCAGAGGAATTTTCATCTCAAAATTTTAAAGCTTTCTGGTACATAACTAACTTGCACAACAACATGTAGAATAAGAAAGCAGCTACTGCTTATACTTTATAGAAGGGAAAAGGGAGCAGACTGTCTGCAGTCACACAGCATGGTAGTTGCACAACTGGAACAAGATTCCAGAAGTTCAGGATTAAATCACTAGACCACAGATACATTTTCTTCTGAACTGCACAGGAGGAGCTGGGCTATAGTATCGACTAAAAAGCTTTTAAGGAACAACTCCGCTGTGTAAATATTTGTTGGCTTGATGTTATTTTAAAAAAAATAAAAGCCCAGATGGTTACAAGATTTCAAAATGTAATCAAGAACAAAACTTTGCACTGTCAACTTTGTCTTTGATAATTATTAACTTAAGGATGCAGTCTTTAAGACTGCTTTGTCACTTAGGGTAAACTGAGGTGTACTCCCCATAAATCTGAGGATTCATTTGAGACAAAAATAGGTGTTGCTTATCACTTTGTTTGCTCTGAAAATTACAAATAACATTAAAAGGGACTAGATAAAAATAATACCAAAGCGACAACCTTAAGATGAAGAACAAATGCTTACAGAAAAATAAGGTGAATTAAATCATGTGCCTAGGATTTCACATGCTCCCCCCTCAAAAAAGGTGGAACTAAGCAAAACAGAAATCCCAACACAGGGAGGTCAAAGATCAAGGGTAGTTGTAGCTAACAAAATTCGTTCAAAATGCATCACAGATGAACACTTTTCACAGAATGCAACGTGAGTAAAGTACACAAAAGGACACTGAAAAGACCTGCATGAGAACCAGTTTGAGAAATGAGAAACCTGGTCTTACTACCAAACCTGAAATGTTAATAAAAAGCAAAAGAACTCTGTCTTTTCAGAATAACATAGACGGGCACTCCTTTGACAACAGAAATGCACAAAAAAGTTACGCTTCTGAAATGCAGCGGAATGCAAGATGAATTAAATACAGAACAATACAGCACCACTGAAAAGATGCTAGTAGCTAATTCTCACTGTGTTAAGTTATAGGACATGGACAGAAAATTTCAAAATACAAAAGGGCCAGCAACCAAGCAAGAATCACAGAATCACAGAATGTTAGAGATTGGAAGGGACCTTGAAAGATCATCTAGTCCAATCCCCCTGCCGGAGCAGGAACAATTCTGCAAAGCAAATTCCCACTGGAAACAAGCATACGATTATGAAAGATACTCATAAAATGTGATTTTAAGAATAAAAAAAAGGGTTTTGTTTAAGAATAGTTTTATACAGTGAAAGGGAGGCATCACTGGATATTTTTATTGGATGTTTGACACAAATCTTAGGTATTTCTGAAACAAAATGTGATACCCTCTGATGAAAAAAACAGATCAAATTAACAACAGAAAATGTTGAAATTGTCTTGAAACAGACTCCCATCTCTCTGGAAGTCAGACGTAATCAACTTTTGGCAAGAGGCACCAGCTGGGACTTTTCCAAAGGTCCTGTTGCAGTGCTCAGAGAGATTCCACACCACTCTACATAGGTGTGGCACTAATAAGGAGCACTCTTGAAGTAAATGTTTGTCAAGAATTTGCACTTTAATCCTCCAGGAAAAAAGAAAAAGAAACTGATGTGTAATTACTGAAATTGATTTCTCCTGCAAGGTGCTAATGCTCCAATCATTTTCAGTGAAAACAGTCAATAGTGATATCACAAAGGACGTCAATGGGAATTAAGGATGAAAAGCACCTAGTAGTCATGATTTTCATCCTTGTGTGATATGAAGGAAGCATTCTGACCACGACCACAATAATCTGCATTTATTAAAAGTGCTCCTTTGACCATCAGCCTGTACCATTGCTGTGAATGGCCTCCAAATGTACATATTCGGGAAGCAGGAGAAATATGGGGAAAATCCCTCACAAAAACAAAGTCACTGTAGACACCTGGTTTAATGTACTTTGCTTTCTGAAGAAAATATAACAATAAATATAGACATAAATAATAATAACAACACAAAAATATAGAACCATAGGAGATTAATAACAAACGTGGTACATACATTGCATAATGAAACTGTAAATATGAACTATGAAAATACAAACATAGTTTTGCATTTATTCCAAAATAAATTAAAAGGAATTTGAGCAAATATGAATGAACTGCAAGTGATACCATTCTAACCAGTTCCTATGCTCATCATCAATTGCCTTCTCACAGAAAACAATGACTAAGATCCATGGACTGTATCAGGTATTTAAAAAATTACTATTAAACAGTTACTTATGCACCATGAGGAAAGGGCTTCAAACTTTTCCATCAAAAGACTGTACTTATCTCACAGCTAGCTCTGCAGCAGCTGATCTCTTAATAGACCTGCACAGAATTAACACTGTACTCCACTGTAGGAATGATGTGGCATCATTGCTCACATCCACCCAGCTCCTCAAGGCACTGCCCTTGGGAGTCACTCCTACCTACCCAAATGTCCTTGCAATGAAAGAACATGTATTAGTCCAACAACAGCCACAAATAAATAACTGGAAAAGGTGCTCAACAGCAGCCTTCCTGCCAGCAGCCTGACAAACAAAGAGAGGCAATTCTGCAATGCCCTGACAGTCACATGGAGATTACAGCCCCTGCTGAGGAAAAGGCAGAGATGCAGAAGCATCTACAACACGAAGCTTTCATCTTCATGTTAATGAAATAAAATAATTTTTAAAAAATCCAATCGTAAATGACCGAAAGAAACGTCCCTGAAAGAGCTCCTTTTCAGGATCCCCAGGCCTTGTGCATCCCAGCATTTTCCTGCCCATCCCAAAAGTACTTTCTCTTGCTGCGTTACACTGATGAATCATCACAGCAGTAGGTTTGTAATAATACCCACTTCGAGTGAGAGAAAGAAAAAACCCTGAAATACACAGATTGTGTCAGGCTCCCATTTAGGTCATCTATACATGACAACTTCTTTGTCTGCAGCCTTCTATGACCTCTTGTGCTCAACAAGTGTATTTACTATAAAGGTTCTTAGAGAAAGATGACGGTACTCCCAACAAATATCCATAGAAGCTCTGTAAATTTGGAAATCACCTGTTCAACAAACTCACTGAAACTCAAACCTTACAAAATGAATTGGATATATAGTACATAGTGCTTTTTTTTCATGACAGAAGTTAATGCTGAAACCCAAGTTGTAAAAAAGTCTCTCAAAGAACACTTCAATTTTATAATTAATTTATAGATTTTTCCTTTAATCAATGGAAGAGTGCTATAGGACAGTGCTAGTTTTGGCCTGCCATTGATGCACTTGCCGTCTTGTGTCAAGGGATTCCTACCTCAGTCTCTCCTCATATTTAAAACTAGCAAAATGGCATCTCGATGAGCTTAGTGAATATTTTTTAAGTGCCAGTAACTAAAACCAGCTCAACTGGACTCCAAGAAACTTCTACTTCCTGAAACACAGCAGAAAGTTTAAGAGGAGCTAAGATGAAAGACAGCTGGCAACAGAAGTGGACTTCAGCCAGCCCCAGAAGAGGGAAAGTCCAAAGGACCAATGCAGGTTCAGGAGCCAGCAAAGGTTAATCTGACCTGCTGCTTTTGCCTAACACACCAAATTTCCTTAGTTTACAAACTGAGAGCTGTCCCATTTCTCTTGCAGCAGCTCCATCTGCTGTCCAAAAGGAAAGACGGCTTTTGCATTGGGATCACATTACAGAATAAAAAAGGAAACTGACTTAATAATTTGAAATACCTCTGGAAAATTTCTAAACACTTCCCCCGTCAGTCCTCCTGCATGAATGGAACCAACAGCCAGCATTTACCTACTGGTGTAAATCAACTAACCAAAACGAAAACAGGAGAGGAAATAACAATCACAGCAGTGTCGGGATTCTTTACTTGTACACCTTCAGAACTAGTCTTCTCACAGCAAACTGACTCTTCACTGTCTGCAGTCATTTAATGCTGCACTGTCCAAAGGCACCACGTTACCAAATCACGCTGGTGAGGTACTGACGCTCACTTCGCCTCACAGTGACTGTGCCCAAGTATCCACAAACTAGAGTTTTATGGCAATTCTTAGTTATTTACAAGTGGTTTAATTGAGTTGCACAAACATAAATTTAAGAACTGAGTTGATCTTCAGAATAATAAAAACAAAAGTTCTGTTTCTTTTATGCTATGCAGGGCCTTGAGGACTCAGTTTGAACTCCCCACACTTTACATTCCTTTATCAGGAGTACTGTGGAGAGTTCTGCCTGCAATAGAACAGTTGTGGTAAGACTGTATCGACCCAGAGTTTAAAAATTCAATCAGACCTACTCTGAATCTTGTATAACTTAGTGATTCTTGGTCTGTGTTTACCCTGGCCCCACAAGAGTTCATTAGCTTGGTGGGGTGTACCTCCAATATAGGACTTGCTGTGCTGCTGAACCCTTCCCGCAGACCCCCAGTTTCTGGGCAGCATTGCAGGAGCTATTTAATAACCAGCCAAGTCACACGCTTCAGCTCACTGCTGGCCACAGGTGCACTAGCTGACTTCATGGGAATTACAGGGCGTACTAGAGTGTGCCTTCGCTGCCTGGGTCACACTGGTTACTCATTACACTTGGTATCTCAGCCCTTGATGCAACACCTAGTGGATTGTGTACCCTAATCAGCTGATTTTACACCAATTTGATTAGCTTCCTGGCTCCTCAGATCTTCAGGCGCACTTATTTTCACATTCTTCTCCATTCTTATGGATATTGCTGCTTTCAAATTATGAGATGAAACACAACATACTCACAGAACCGTTTTACTGTATAACCTAGGCCACAGCACTACAGAGCAGATCTGCCTCCAGCCCTGCCTGCTCCGGCCCCAGCTCGCTCTCCCAAGCCCTCCAGCACAACCCAGTGCCTGGCAGCCCTGCACCCCGTTCCTGAGCCAGGCAGGGGAGGCCGTGGGAGAGTTGAGCCGGAGAGTCACCCCCAAAGCAGAAAACAGAGGCTTTGCCTGGGCTTAGAATTCAGTTTTGGGGAGGGTTAATGAAAGTATAATATCATACTCTTGTCTTTTGGGGTTTCTAATATGTCTACTCTTGATTTAAAAGAATAACATCAAAGACTTACTTCACACCATAATTACAGCCTTTAAGGGAAAATCTTGTTTTACTGAAGCCATGGGGGTTTTTACTGGGATTTTAGAACAGATACAGTTCAGTCATTGCTCCCTTTAATGGATTTAGTAATAAGCGTTTACAGTATTTGGAACAATGATCCAAGTATACTGTAATGTTTTCACCCACATTTAAAATATTGTCATGTACCAGAATATTTTTTCCCTAATTTGTTTTCTTTTTTCTTGTTCTTTCCATTTACAAGTTGTTTTTTTTTTTTTAAGCTCTCCCCAATGTTCTCAGTCACTGATTTCCAGGTGTGATTCCCACATCCCATTTCTCTACCTCACGGCTCACAATAAGTTGCTGCAGCACCTAGCAGAACTGCATGGACACGGTGTCACTGGTCACCCATGTCTTGTCTTTCAGATTTTTTTGTCTCATGTGGCACTGGAAAGCAAGCAAAGCGCTGCAGTGCACAGGAGGCCCAGTGCACGTAACCTCGGTTTTCTAGGTTCCTTTAACTCAGATGCTATTGTTTAAAAAAAACCAACAAACCCCAACAAAACCCTGTGTTTAGATTGTCCCTAAGAACCTACAGTGCTGGAAATTGCCAATGTTAAAATACTTGGTTCCAAAGAACTTTGGAACTGAGCCAGTGTAGTTTCCTCATCACCGAGGCCATGACTGAAAGGGTTCACATTTACTCCAGAAATGGAGTGCTCTTAAGAGCACCTTACAGATAACTGCAATATGAGAAAAGTTCATATTTGTTATAGCAAGATAATTTGATCTAATTAATCAATGTATCATCTTCATCTGTATGAAAAGACTCAGTCCTATGAAGACTTCCTTGTGCAAATGTATGGAGGTCGGCAGGAGCAGCTCCCCAGTATAAGGCAGCTGTGGAACAGAATTCTCTTCCCCCAGAGATCAGGGTTAATAATGAAACCGCAGCCCTACGGCAAGCGCCTGGCAGCGAGCTGCCGGCAGCCCGGGACCCGCCGCGGGCAGCGCTCCAGCACCAAGCAAGGGCCGCCTCCGCACGCGGTCACACAGCGGCTGATGAGAGCAAGCCTGTCCACACCGGTCAAAAAAGAAAGCGGGGAAAAAAAAAAAAACCAAGAAAGCAAAGGGCCGTGTGCCATACCGCTGCCCCGAGGCCCGCGCGCGTCCCGGGTCTGTCCCGAGCGGCTGCGCGAGGGTAGCAGGCCGGGGAGCGCCGCGCGCAGGCTCTCTAGGCCGTGTGCAAAAAATCCAACAGGTGGCTCCGTGGCGCAATGGATAGCGCATTGGACTTCTAGAGGGTGAAGGGATTCAAAGGTTCCGGGTTCGAGTCCCGGCGGAGTCGCATTTACTTTTTCTTCCCCCTCTTTCCCTCCCCTTTTGACCGAATTATTTTCACCCCTCTTCCGTCCCTTACCTCTCCGCCGTAGCAATCTGATGATCGCCCGACCTAGCTCTTCCCGACAGCCGGCTCCCCTCAGCAGGGCTCTCCCGGCCCGCCTCCCGGCGTGCCTGAGGGAGAGCGGGGAAGGCTGGGAGCGGGCGGAGACAATGGCACCAGCCTGCCCGAGCGTGGCAGCGGACCAAGCTGCGGCCGCTCGAACCCCCGCTGGGCCCTAGCGACATTAAGATGCTTTACCGCCAGCCAGAAAGGTGCCGGGGCGAGGATGGACGGCGCGGCGAGTGGCCGTCTGCCTCCAGGCCAGCGGGAGAAGGGCTCGGCTGCCCCCGTCCCTCGCCTGTCCGCCGGAAACCGCCGACCGCGCGCGAGCAGCCCTCCCTGGGGGCAGCTCGGCTCCCGCGCGCAACAGATTTTTTAAAAAACACCAAAGAAAAGCCAGCGAGCAAAGCCCTGCAACAGCAACAACTCTGTTCGGTCGGTCTCTGCACAGCAGCCTGTTCGTGCCGTCAGGCTTCTAGGACAGTCTTCAGAAAGTAATTTTACTTGAAAATAAGACTCTGACTTTCCTGGAGGCACTGCAGTGATGTCCGCGGTACGGTTCTGGGGAAAGTTACTTTCAAGCAACAAAACAAGCCCACAAAATGCAGCAGACAAAACTGAAGCATTTAACACTTGAATTAATAGCGTATTTTCTTCCTAACTTACGTGTACCTATAGACAGCAGATGAAGAGCCATTTTAATAACAGCAATCAAATAAATAAATGGTGGTAAACCAGAACAGCAGCAGTACTAAACCAACCCCCTTGATTTTACTCAGGATTGAATAAATTATAAATCCACCTGATTATTACATTAATTATTTTATTCAATTTGTGGGGAATTTTTAATAAATAATTTTTAATCCTGCATGCGTGCCTATGGCCTCTTCTTCAAACTGTAAGAATGTCTATTTAAAAGCAATACAGGAAAAATCCACATCACAGAAAATGAAACACCCCATCAGGTGCTGTTCTGCAGCACAGGAACATGCTCAAGAATGCCATCTAGAGCCCTTTACAGAAACATCAAATGGTCTCAGAATTTGCAGATAAAAGAGCAAAACCAAAACCTCTCTGCATGAACCCCTTAAAAAGCAACTAAATCATAAGACAGAAGACAAAATGTTCCTCCTTCTTCAGTCACTTCCAGCAATGCATTTCAGTCCAAATACTGCTTCCCTTTCTACTTTTTGTTATTTAAGGATAGCTTCATAAAATTTGCCTAGTTCCCAGTCAAAAAAAATTGAAGGCAAAGACTTTTACATATACACGTTTGCATGTTGCAAGCAATATTTACATTATACTCTAAAAATGCCAAAGTTAAGTAAGTGCTACAGTCCAAAAGAAAAAATATATTCCCAAGTTCAAGGAGCAGGGTACTTCCTAGAGGTAAACATGGGGACAGCTCTCCTGTGATACTGCCTGCGTAACAGATTCTAATGTGAACCTGACTGGGAAAGCATAGGGACGCAATTCCACACAATATTGGTATGATGAGGGTTTTAAAGGAAAATGTTGCACATTTCAGAATGCATTAAGAGAACCGGGAGGGAAAAAAATCAAGAATCACAGCAAGCAATTGGACAGATCCTGCTTTTTATGAATTTGTGAAGTAATTTAAAAAAATAAAGCAATGTGAAGGCAAAGAGGGAGTCTAATAAGCAATAATAATACTTTTATCTGAGCTGGCATGAAGAACTTCTTTTGCAGTGAGGAGAGTCAAGGAGTGGTGCTCTGGGAGATGTGCAGTCTCCATCCCTGTAGGTTTCCAAGACCTGACTGTATGAAGCCCTGAGCAACCTGGTCTAACCCTGCTTTGAGCAGGAGGCTGGGCAGGACAAGCTCTCATGGTCCCTTCCAGCCTGCGTTATGGCAGGATTTCAAGTCTCAGCAAGACTTATGTAGGTAGGCTCCTGTGATAAAGACAGGACTTCTTAAGAATTAAGAGATCAAAAATAGTTATAGCACATGGAAAACAGTAATGACAAGTAATGACAAGTAAAACAAGTAATGACACCGTCAGCTTTAAGGAGACTAAGCTGGTTGCAGAGAGAAGATTGAAGACCCCCAAAGAAGGAAACAGGAAGAAGTTTGAACATGATAGAGACAAGTGAGAAATATTTGACTTCTGTTCCTAAGCTAACCATGCCTACTAGTGGCACCACACCAGCAATGCCTCAGCCACCGTCAGCCTCTTCCCTTTTCATTACAGCCTTTTGCTTGCAACATCTGTGAACTCTCTGGGCTGTACAACCACTGGATAGTCTACCCCAAGGGCAAGAAGAAAAAGGAGTACTGGCAAAACCAAGGGGAGCATAAAGGAACAGGAGAATGGAATTATTGCTGACCAAACAAAACATTCCAGTTACCTCCAAAATAGCAACAGATGCATATATAAAAAAAAAACAACATGGCACCTACTGCCCTTTAATCTCAGGGAAAACTGTTAATCATGGCTTCTCTCAATAAAGGCAGAATTACAAATTAACACAAATATTTCTAACAGACATTAAAAGATAACACTACTTCCAATTTATAAGCAAAGTTTCTCAAATTATGCTAGCATTTCACAAATATTTTTTGATGTATCTAAGTATTTTGAGATAAGTCTGGTAAGTTTATGGAATCACAGGGTACATTTTGTTTTTACTCTCTCCCCAGCAACTTAAACCTTATGTCAATTTCAATCAAAGTTAATTAAAAGGCAGAGGAGTCCAAAATACCACCTGCCCATGCTTTTATGAAAATTGATGGTTAAGAAAAGGTACACTAACTAGTGCCTTAACTGAAAGAGGCTGAAGCACAAGCTCAGGCAATAGCTGACTTGGCAAGCCAGCAAATACAGCCCACAAGTGCAAGTACCCTGCAGCCCAGCAAACACTGTCCAGTACATCTTGCCTCTTGTCCTCACAGAACATGGATGCTTGCTGGGCACAGCGTGTGGTGGAACAGAAGACACTAGAAAAATCAAAGGAAGGGAAAAGATACAGAACATAAACCAAATCCCTCACTAGCTATGCTGTACATGAAGTAACTTCTGTAACTAGCTATTGAGCAGCCTGAACAGCAGACATCAAGCTGTTGCTTGCTGTGTTATACCAAAGCTTGCATTTCTCTTTTAAGGTCTTTCAGAGTTGTACATTGCTTTTGCACAGTTGCACTTGAACATCCCAGAATGCAACAGAATGCAGCTATTGTGGTGCCTTGTTTTCTTTCCTCAGTCTTCAGTATTAATTTCTTTGTGCTTCCATGTCTTATCCAGAGAACAAGACACCATAGTTGCTTTTATTGCTTTTGTAATCATCTACAGAGAATTGAGATATTAGCATACATATGAAGGGTATTAGAATAGCATCTGCATGTTAGCTGGGACTTGGGGACAGGTGGTTCTACTTGTACATATTTGATAGATCCCAATGAATTCACATTACTGTTCGCACCATTCATCTCCAGGCAGTCAAGATTTTTCAAGGAATCTAGATTCCCATCTGTCTCTGGTAGCAAAACATTATGGTGAACTTAAGAAGAACACAGAAACACCCCAAAGGATAAGGGGAATATTTCTTTCAAGCTTCAGTTGGTGATCATTATATATACTGTGACGCCCATTTCATTTTAGCTATTTGCAGCACAAATAACTAATCTTCAAAAAAAACAACTTCTCATTCTCAGTAGCAGAAAATTTCATGGTTAAACATTGGTCAAGAGCATACTACTTGTTCAACATCTGCAAACTTTAAAATTCAGAGTTCATACAATAAGAAAACAATCTACACCACTGGTCCTCCGATAATCACTTCTAAATCTGTCTCACCCAATCCACCTAAGACAACATAGTGACAGTTTTCTTTATTCTGTTATCCCCCTTTCCTGCTACCTAGCATCAGTAACCAAGTTACACTAATTGTAACAGCAATGTAATAACTAGGTCAGTAAAAACTACCCAAACACCACAACAGTTCCAACAATCACAAAGGTGACATGAACTGTCACTGAGGGGGAACGGAACTGATGCCATCTCTGGTTCTATAATGGCAGCAGACGCCTTCCAAACTCAATCTATTCATCTACCTGGAGAACTATTCCAATTCAGCTACCAGACCACAATCTGCACACTACACCCCAGATAATGGACCCCACTATCAAGTTATTTTCAGAAAGATCATTAGATAATTATCAAATCATAGCAACTGATAAAAGCAACATATGACTGAATGTTAAAATTTTATATATAAGTACATATCTACATTATTTAATCTATTAAGCAATATGTAATTTATAGCTTTATTGTTTATTTATAGATTATATATATATTACTTATAATATAAATATATCTATATCTATATAAAAGTATATGTGTATATGCTGAATTCCAGGACATTCTCAATCCTATTATATAAGGTCAGTGTTGAAATAAACCCTTCACAACCAAACTATTTCTCAATACCTTCTATTACAGAATTGGCCAGCAGCACCCCTGACAAGACATGGAAACATTTGTTCTGGCACGTAATGGATGACAAGGTGAATTATACACATAAACTGAATTCACTAATTCACTGATGTAAAGACTGAAGCCTGAAAAGGCTACAATCCATGAAGTATTTTTTGCTCAGATTTAACAATATGCTTTCATATTATTATCTTTTAAAGTTAACATTAATTTAAATAAAAATTTAATTTTTAAATACAATTTAAATTTAGATACCTGATAATTTGATAAAGCTCCCTACCAAATTCTCACTGTAAGAAATTCCCTAAACCTCAATTTGCATATGACCTGCAATCTTAAAGAAAAAAACACCACAACCAAAGCATTCTGTAAAAAGTTTTATAACAAGTAAGTTGTTCCAGCTTGTTATTTTTCTTCACGTCTTAATTGTGAAATTTCTTCTTCTTCCGATTCTTCTTCCCTGCTGCAAAAGCTGCTTTTTCACTCATGATCTCCTGATACTTCTTTTTATTATATCTGAACAAAATAGATAATTTACTTTTAAGCATGGTAAACCAAAGTTTGGGAAAAGATAACATGGAAAGTACTCTACATATATAATTTGCCAAACTGAGTTCTCTCATGTTTTCCAAGTCAGATTTCTTTAATTCTGTATACTTATGCTTAGGTAAAGGAAAATCAATACTTTGATTAATGATAAAAGCAGGTAAATTTGTTTTGTAAGTTTGATTGAAGAATCATTAATTTTGGCATAAGCAGGGGGTTCTTCATCGCATAGGCAATCATATTTTGGACAGTCTGATAAAACACTGCTACTGCTCATAGTGGGAAGAACTCATCAATTCCGAAAATACTATAGACAAAGTATAACCATTTTTATACTGCCTTCTTGGCAAAATCAAGGTAATCAACCTTACTCTACTCAAGACCAAAAACTGAGATGAGATTAACACTAAACAATGAACAGGATATACTTACTGAACATGAGTTGCCAGCTCCTCGAATACAGATTCTTATGCAACTACACCAATTACCACAACAGATCATTGCACACTGAGCCACACTGAGGCTTTTAGTTGAGACTGAAACGTGACAAATATCTACACTAATGCTAAATTATTTGGTTAAAGCTCCTAATTAGCCACAACATAAATTAACTGATCAAATTTCAAAGATACCAATTGTTAAAAATTGCCTCTAATACATACTTTATAAAGCAGGTCAAGCCAGAAAACTAGTTAAGAAACAAATACATTAACTTGCCTTCCCAACATTAATAATTAATTTACAAGCCTCACAAATTTATAATCCCAAATCATGTACTACTTCCAAGAAAACATGTCATTATGTGACAAAAGAAGTGCAGATTAACACCATGTAATAACCAATATAAAAATGGATCAACTAAGGTATGTACTCCAGAAATTGTAGGTTAGGCAAACATTAATTAATCCAATCATATTGTTCAGTAAGACTTCTAGCACAATTCTGATTCCTGTAACCGGTGGCAGACTGACAAGCTTACAAAATGAAATCACATCAACTTTCACAGAATTACAGTCAGCACTTTCCTATTGGTTATGCGAAGAAAAATTAATTGGTCTTGAAACAACAACAAAAAAATGCACCCATAGGCATAAATCACTCATTTGGAGCCCTTGGTTTTTTGTGTAAGCCTGTGGAGACACTTAGGGCCAATTGTTCTCTCTTCAATGCTGGCATTATTTTCAGAGTGACTGCCAATAGCAATGACCAAAGTTCGATAAAACTCTTTTATGAAGATAAAAAATATGCTGTCTCACTCTGTCCCCTGTCCTTTAGATCTTCTCAATGGCAGTGCTTCTGAAGTGCTAGAACAGACTGAAGTTTTCTTTAAATTTTCAAAAACCCCATATAAACTGAATAAAACAACCAAAAAAAGTTACACAGTTAAAAGTCCTCCTCTCTTACAAAGGCTATCAGAATTACAAAACCATTTTAAAATACCTTCTAAACTCAGAATCTGCAAGCAGCTCTTCAACAATTGTTCTCTTCCTTTGTTTCTTAGGGATTCGACTATGATAAAAGTCTATGGGAGAATCAACCACAGTTCCAACCTAGAAAACAGAAATTAAACAATTTTTACTGTCCAGTAAGATGTTGATTGTTTTGCCCTTTTTTTCCCCTAAATCCTCAGTGACAAGTGTAAAGACAACCACAGAGAAGATCAGAAGAATTAAGAAGTGTTTTGCATGCAGAATCACTTTTTTTTTTTTCCTTATTGTTAGTGCACAGAGGGCACTGAGGGTCTGAGCTGTAAGCCTGTACAGTTTTCAACACTAGACTGCTGCATCAACGCTTGTAGCCATAAAATAAATCCAGTTCTTACCTTTTAAACATTTTCCCAAGGAGGTAAAAGAAACCCTTATGACCACCTTAACTCTTTCCCATCTCTGCCATTGTGGTGGGTTTACTAGATGGCTACACAGCAGTTAATCCAGCTCTAATACAAAGGCTTCCTCCTTGAATGCATCACATTTTTCCAACCAGCATGTTAGCCAGTTCTGATGATTCAGGTTAGTAGTGGAGACACATGGAGTATGTTTCATGTAGTTAAAACAGACTTGCACAGATCTCATTGTGTGGAACACTTTCATCTAAGTTTTTCTATGCACAGAAACTTCAAAACATACAAGACTCGCCCTTTAGAGAGAAGTGTTAATATTTTGAGAAATTTAAACAATCTCCTCAAGCACCGCTAACTATTCAAACAGGCCTATTTCTGCAGTTTCTGCACTAATTTTCTTTATGTAAACCACTTCAATGCTGAGAGCTACAGCAGCAGAAGTTCTGACTGATCACAAAGCTAGCTGTCTCCATTCAAACTGTATTAACTAGTACGAAAATAAATGCTAAAAAGGCTAACACTTTAAAAAAGCAGCGAAAACCTAGTTCTAGTGAAAATCTAGGGTTCAGAATAAGGGCTAAGTCAGATGTTTGGTCTGAAGAGGCATAATCTGCATGGGAAGTACTTGTGGAGCACAGAACTAATGAATTACAAAGAATTTCAGGGAGTGGAATGCAGCAATTGATGTCAAATGGGCAAATTCACTGGGGTGGTAAGCTGCCTTTAACTCCACCCCTCAGAAAATCTNGGGTTTACTAGATGGCTACACAGCAGTTAATCCAGCTCTAATACAAAGGCTTCCTCCTTGAATGCATCACATTTTTCCAACCAGCATGTTAGCCAGTTCTGGTGATTCAGGTTAGTAGTGTAGACACATGGAGTAGGTTTCATGTAGTTAAAACAGACTTGCACAGATCTCATTGTGTGGAACACTTTCATCTAAGTTTTTCTATGCACAGAAACTTCAAAACATACAAGACTCGCCCTTTAGAGAGAAGTGTTAATATTTTGAGAAATTTAAACAATCTCCTCAAGCACCGCTAACTATTCAAACAGGCCTATTTCTGCAGTTTCTGCACTAATTTTCTTTATGTAAACCACTTCAATGCTGAGAGCTACAGCAGCAGAAGTTCTGACTGATCACAAAGCTAGCTGTCTCCATTCAAACTGTATTAACTAGTACGAAAATAAATGCTAAAAAGGCTAACACTTTAAAAAAGCAGTGAAAACCTAGTTCTAGTGAAAATCTAGGGTTCAGAATAAGGGCTAAGTCAGATGTTTGTTCAGTACTATAAGGTCAAATGAAAATAAAAACCCCCAGCATATATACATATGCAATAGAGTGAAGCAGTTGTAAACTGCATACAAGTGATCGAAATACTTTACGAAATTAAATCAACATAGAGGCTACCTACAAAATAGGCTGGGATTAAGAATAGTCGTTCCAGACTTCAGCAGTACAATGCCACCTTCTGCTGTTTCCTTACCTGGAAGTACTTGGGTAGACCATCTCTATCATTCTTCTTATAGAAATGCTTAGGGTCCAACGAAGCTCTCATCTTCAAAACTTTAAGATCATTTTTCAGTTCACTTGTTATTTCTGGGGCTTTCATACCAAACCAGCCCTCACCGGTTGTTTTCTCTCGCTCTGCCTAGGATGCAATACCAAGAATAATAAATTTGCATTCAGCAACTAGGACAGGATAAAGCAGGGAACTCTCCCCTCCAAAAGATGAAGCAGCATTTAGAACATAACTCTTTATCTTTAAAAAGTGTATTTTATGACCCTTATAATAAGAAGGTCATCAGCACTGCATTAACAACAGATTTGTAGCATCTGAGCACATTACATTTCATTTCACTGTCCTGGTCACTGAAAGACTGAAAGGATGTCTTTGCACAGAATGGCTCAAGGAAGACACTAAATTGCAGTTCATCACTCGTCTTCCAGTGAAGCCTGCATATGCACGCAGTCTCAGGATGGGGCTTTCTGCCAAAGATTGTTTTGTCATTTGATGCATTATCAGCTCTTCACTTACCCTGCGCTGTTTCTTTAGTTGGTGAAGCGATTCTCTGAAGGGTGGGACACACTCCTTTTTTTCAAAATCTGGAGTTATTATACTCTTCTTCAAGAGCTGTAAGATTTTTTTTTTTTAATGTTAGAATTTAAATTCTAGAATTTGCTTTACAGTAGAATCTAGGCAAGCATTACTAGAGCTTCTTTGATCTGCAATGAAAGTAATAGAGACCTTCAAAACACAACCTCGGCCAACAGAAAGGAGTTGGCTAGCTCTGGAAGAAGCGAGATAGCAAATGCTTCAGAATACAGAGGGCTATCATGGATGAGCCTAAGAAAACAGCCTCTAGAAAAATAACGCATTCCCTTTATCACAAGGGGTGCTTTTGCTAATTCCATATTGGGTTAGAATAGACCTGTATTTACTGAAATTCAATCTTGCTATGGACTAAATACTTGTTAGAAGACCTTCAGCTCTTGTACCATTGGGTAAAACCACAGGCATGATCAACTTCATTTTATTTTACAGGATAATGCCAGTATTTGCACTGCTTTTCAGTTTGTGAAGTGTCACATACGTTTGAATTCTTACCATTAATACCAAATGCAAATGCACACTTTGGCCAAAAAGAATGGAAGTTCTCAGCAAACAGTAAAACAGGATACTTCTTTAAAAACAAGTAAACCAAGCTTATTAAATTAACATCTTTATGTTACTGTAGTCACAGGTAACTGCATAATTGTAAACACATTACCTCGTCCTCCTTCTTCTTCAGTTGTTTAATTACACTCGATCTAGGCTTCTGTTTTTTTGCATCAAAACTAATATATAAACCTCCAAGCTTCTTGATATTCAAACCAGGGTCTATGCTGCTGGAAAGATGTAAACTAAAAGGGAAATAGTTAATGATTATGATCTTCTAAACAAGCATGCAGCTAAATCTTCTACTGTCCTCTGGGAAAGATAAACATAAAAAATATTTTTCTTATTCTTCCCACTTAGGATCACTTCTGCAATGATTTTAAGTCTCAGTATCTAGAGGAAATATGTAACTTAGAGGCAACAGAAGATGAGGGGGAAAAAAAGCATGCCATTATGTGAAGTGAGAGTTTAACAACAATATGCATGGAATCACTTCCACAAATTTTTCATATTAATTCTAATGCTCTATTGTTATCTTAGATATTAATATCTTCTGTAAAATTTAATTCGTAATTCACTTAACCTTGCCAAAAGAACTCATGACTCCTATATGTTGAGAAACTTGCTAGCTAAAGAACAAAAAAACGAAGAACCACAAAAGCACAAACATATGGGTGGTAAAAATACTTTTCACTAAGAGTTGACAGTATGAAGATGCTAGAATTCATCGTAGGAATACCTAAGTCCTTGTCTGTATAATAGCTATTACTTCATTCATGCAGCTGAAGGAATGTATCTGCAGACAGTACACGATGGCTGACTCAAAAGGAGTTTTTTTGATTACAAGAATTCTTAACGGCTATAAAGCTATTATGGTGAAATACAGTAATATCTAAAAAGGTACTAGAGGTATTTAATATAGTTTGAATGCTTATTAATACAAGCCCTTTACAACTTTCTATTAAACTGTGACTAATCTTCTATAATGGCTTTACACTGAATGCTTTGCTAAGCTTTTGTAAGATTTCTGACCTACCTAGAGGTTTTTAGAAAATTAAGAATTATCCAACCTAAACAGAGTATTATGCTTTAAACATATGAAGCACATAAAGGGATTTAGCAGGAGCTGGACTACAAGAGCTCAAGAGGTCCCATCCACCCCAAATTATTCTATGATTCTTTGCTGGGCTGATTTCACTTTAAGTGTGACCATCCCACTGAAAACATAAAGTATATACAACTGTTTGGGATTAAGAAGAATGATCTAATTAAGCAATGGGTAAGAACTTTACTGGTCTTTTTGGTTTTTTTATATCCACACTGAAAAACATCAGCAAGAAAACTGTGACCTGAATAAGCAGTTAAGTCAGCCCAACCAGTTTAACCCAGCCACATTTTGTTTTTTAAGATGAACACATAGAAGAGCTCCAGATGCCTAAACATTTCAGAGTTCTATCCTGCTATATACAAAACTGAAAAAAACCCAAAACATGAATTTATGGACTATATTTCTATTTTATAATCGACGCAAGCCCACTTTCCACATCAATATGACTTATGTGATGAGACTACTCCCTCATTTACTCCACATTATTTAGCACTTAATATACATATCCTATGCATATGCTTGAATGAAATACACATCCTTTAGTTATGCTCAGAAAGATACTTACACCTCGTTCTTATTTTTGAACAAATCATCATCTTCATCCTTTTCATCTTCATCTATTAATTCCTCTTCAGCCTCTTCCAGATCTGAGAATTCTTCAACTTTTTCACTTCCTTCATGCTTACTTTCAGCATCACAATCTTGGTCTACCTGATCTAGGTAATATTTTTGGCTGGAACTCATGCCAGGCTCAGTATCGATTACAAAAAGTCCTTCAGCATGCAGTGAACTGTTTTTAAAAGATTTGTTGAGGGAAGGAGTCCTCTCATCTGCCTCTTTATAACACAGATTCTCTTCAACTGTTTCTATGTCTGACACATTGCTATTTTCAGAT
Organism: Syrrhaptes paradoxus; assembly: GCA_013400615.1. Classification (NCBI taxonomy): domain Eukaryota; kingdom Metazoa; phylum Chordata; class Aves; order Pterocliformes; family Pteroclidae; genus Syrrhaptes; species Syrrhaptes paradoxus. Next base: position 28,566 of record VZTO01016542.1, on the reverse strand, counting down.
TCATCGCTTTCATCTTTGCTCAGAAACAATGCAGCAGAGTTGTTTCCAGTGCTTGTTCTTTCACTGCTGTGGGATACAGATCCAGCATATTCTCCTGTTTGGTCTTCCCCAGTGTCTACACCTGTTTCAAGCATCCTGCATCTGCCAACGCTAGCAGTTCTTCGTGCAGCAGCTATGTCCTTTTGCGGGCTGCTCACTGCACTAGATCGCTCACCCTTTCTTAATTTATCAGCATGGGTGAAAGACTGCTCTGCGTCTGCCTCAGCATTTGGCCTTTCGCATTCTGGAATTGTTTTACTTTTATTTGGTGTTATTTGTCCTTGGGGTTCTAAAAATTGTTTGGGACTCCTGCAATCAGTCGAAGACAGATCCATACGCTCTAATCTCCCCAACCTCGCAAGTATTTGACCGTGTTCTTGTTGTATTTGGCTACATGCTTCCTCTGAGTCATCTGCCCCAACAGTCTGTGTATTTTTTATTGCTTTTTTCCTAGGTGATTCAGTGTCACTTCGTTTCATTTTTGTAAGATTGCTGGATGTCACATCATTCAAAAACTCTTCTTTCACATCTTTGCTCTGGGTTGTATTGGCAGATTTGGAAGAACATTTGCTTTTAGGTGAACTGGGTTCTTTATTATCCCCCATGACAGAGGAACCGTTTTCTGTGTCAGAGACGAGTTCTGCAGCAGGTCTGGAATCAGAAATTATTACTGGCTCAGATTTAATGGTGTCCTCAATTAAATTCTCATCTTCTGAAACAATTATGCTGCTTTTATCAGTCTGCTTATTATTTTCTGCCTCTGATTTCATTCGCATGCTCCTAGTAATTCGTTTGATAGTGATGACTGGTTGCATACGAGAACTTAAGCAGCACGACTCTGCATCAGAAATATCTTCCCTCTGGACTTCGTGAACTGTATCTGGTTGCAATGTCTTTTTGCTTTGCCTGCTTCTTGTGTTTCTGGTAACATTAGGAACCTGGACACCAGAAACAGCAGAGGAACAAGACTCAGCTTCAGAGACATCATCTTCATCCAGAATCTTGTTTAACTTACTTAGAAAAGCTGTTTTGTCATGTCTTTTTTTGTCAGCTGAACTTGGCTGATAAGGAACTGCAATTTGTCGTCTTCTTGTTACTCTTACAAACAAAGGTGTCTGAAGACCAGACGCAGAAGAGCAGTTTGATTCTGTTTCCGACACCTCCCCATCAGCTTGAGGTTCAGCAACTGACTGTGCTGAATGAACAGTTGTGTTCCCATTTCTAGTAATTTGCATCTCTAAGTTATCACTGACATCTGACTTTGTTTCTGCATGTTCGACCTCTTCAAACTGAGATTCCTGAATTACCTCTGGCTTATTAATTGATTTAGTTCTTCTTCTAGTCATCCTCACAGACACAGGAGTACTAACTTCAGCAGATGCCATCTAGAAAAGGAGTGAAAAAGAGTGTGCTATTGACAGATGAGAGAGATCCCATAAAAAGGATGCTATACAAATCACTAACAAACTTTTTAAACAAATCTACTCAAGTGACAACATATTACATGTCTCTGAATAGCCCTGTCTCTGTGGAAGACATGTTAATAAACCATCCCCTTCCTTATCTATTTGTACGCTGTCTTTTGGTCAAGGCAAGAGAAGAAACTAATATATCCATTAAGAACTATAAAAACCAAATATACTCTGTCATATTCTAAAAAGTCCTGGCGAGCTGTTATGGGAAGTAAATTCAGAAGCGGTGTTCAGAAACACTTGAGGGTTTGCTCAAGCATAAAACCCTACAGCCTAGCAACTGGCAGAATGTGTCCCAAAATGGTTTCCATAACTGCTTTTAGCAATTTTAGGAACAGAGTAGCTTCATAGCAACACTACGTATAATCTGCTTTTTAAACACTCTTCTACATTACCTACAAGGCCATTCAAAATTTCGAAGGAAACAGCACTCCACAGCAGCAGCATCTTCCCAGAGCACAGAACAACGCTGGGCCAACACACACCAGGCTATGTTAACTACCAGTACTTACGCACGTGTTTTCAGATCTACTGGAAAAGCCACAGAGAAATTCTAACCAACTGCATTGCAAAGGAAAAAAAACCCCAAAAAACCGAACACAACCCCCGTGCCCTAACCTCCACCTCGCAACGCCAAATGGCCGCACACCCTACCGCGGCGGGCCCGGGCAGGCGGCAGCAGGGCCGGCCCGGGAGCGCACTGCGGGGCCGGCTGCGGCAGCCGGCACACGGGCCCCCCTGCCCCCAGCCCAGGCTACTCAGGCGCCGCCCCCGAGCCCCACGGAGGCCACGGGCTTCACCGTCCGCCCGCTGCGGACACCAGGCCCGCCGTGGCGAAGCCTCGTGAGAGCAGGAAAATGGTTTCCGCTGGGCCTCGGCCCCGCACGGCAGCTAGCGTCCGCCCGCCCGCGCCCCTCCGCTCTCAGCCCCCCTCACCTCCACCACACCGGCGGGCCCGGGGGGGCTGCTACCTCCGCCCGCCGCGGCCCGCGCCCCCCGCTCCCTGCGCCGCGCCGCTGTCTGCCTGGTGGCCACCATCTTGCCAGCCGCGCCCAGCCCGCCCCTTCCGCCC
>VZTO01016542.1:14165-25838 GCA_013400615.1 Syrrhaptes paradoxus | reverse complement strand
CCCCGCGCGGGAGGGGTGAGCCGGGCCCGGCCGCGTGTGGCGCGGGGCCGGAGGGCACGCGCGGTGCTCCGGCGAGGGGCAGCCCGGGGCGGCGTGTCGCTTGTGCCCGAGCACCGCGGCCGCTCCCGGGGAGCGGGTCGTACACGTCGTGACATAGCGAAACCCAGCGGGGAGGACGCTTCGGACCAGGTTACGACAACGTGTAAAAACTGTTCGTGACAGCACCAAACACTGTTATTGACGGGGTGACAACCCGTACAAAGAAGAGATTAAAGCCTACAAGAATTTAAACTTTTAATTCAAAGTTCCAAGTTTCTCGTGGAAGGAAATCCCCCCTCTCCCACGCTGATACAAAACACATTAATGTCCCACTCCCGGTGACTCTAGAAAAATAAGATCATCATGTCTTAACAAGGTACTCTTCTACAACAAGAAAACTGTTAACAGCTTACAGAAACAAAATAAATAAATATACCACTAGAGTAGCATATACATCATTTTAGCACAATTCTTGTTCTGTAGCTTTTCAATTTATACAACAGCACAGATCAGAGTCTAATACAATACAGAGTGTCAGCAGCCAAACAGACAGAATTCACAGATAGCGGTCCATCAGCAGCAGCACACAGCTCAAAACTGGTAGGGAAGTTTAACATGAAACTCATCTGATTTTCAACTGATACATATTGACCCAACATCATTAAAAAAAAACCCCTACATTTTGATAAAGAGATAAAAAAGTCAAACTTTTGTTGATGTATTCCAGTTCCCCCTCTTTCCTTCACCAAAAGAGCTGAAGCAGTCCAGGAGAATTTCCCAGTATTTGCCACCTACAGATATTTGAGGATTCCAAGGTATCTTGAAAAAGATTCACCTTTTAACTTCGTGGAATGGATCACAGGAAGCTGACACTCTAGACACTGCCTACAAGAATTCAAATTTCCCTAGCTGCCTACATGACAGGATTTGAAAGATGATGGTGAAAATTCATGCCCTTGCAGTCCAAAGCTCAAAATATGTACAACTAAGTTAATGAGTACTAACTACTAGTATGAAGCCCTGCTCTTGCCTGAAATCAAAAGGAAATTATTTTAGACACTCACTATCAAGCTCCTGCTGAACTACAACATGAGCTTTTGCTATCTATTGTGATCTAGAGGCCACAAAAATGAAAAGGCGTTTTCAACAGAAAGACTACATTAAACCAGAAGCCTTGCCTTAGCTGCAGCAATCTCTCCAGGATTCGGATGCCAGTGCACTAAGCTACTGACAAACAGAAATATACCTAATTTCAAGCTAACCCTTGCTTGCATCATTTCTGAATGGCACTCAAGCAACAAAGCTTCCTAGGCAACCCCAAAAGAAGTAATCCATTTTACACAATCCTATAGTGAACAGCTACTGCATTTACCATCTGTTCTTACTTTGCCAATTTCAATTGTGTAGTTTACAAGTATCAAAAAAACAAGCCACAGTTGAGAATAAGCCAGGCACAATTAAATTTTTGATTAACTGATTTTTTTATCAAATTTTCAATTCTTATTTCCAACATTCACACTAATACATTTTCTATTTCAAATGGTTAAGATGCCATTGCATTTGTGCAAACACTAAATAAAGCACATTGAGGCACAAAGCCAGAAGGAATTCAAGTAGCAGTCAGAAGGTAATTTGGAAGATGCATTTTTTTTTCCCCTCTAAGTCACAGAGGTCTTTTGCACTATATTAAAAATAAAACAATTTTCCCACCCATACAAATTAAACAGCTGCATGCCTATATATATATATACACATACCAAGTACTGAGATACCATTTTCATTTTTTCGATAATTTTTCATAAAAGACTACAATTTTCTATAAAAACTAGTCCTTGAATGCTTGAAAATCTATGCACCTACCAGATAAGTAACTATTATTTAAGAGAAATTAATTTTTTTAAATAAAAATAGATAAGTTTATCTATACTACCTAATGGCAGCTAAAATACAATGATAATTTTACAGTGAGCTGGTCATACAAAGAAAAATATTTTGAACTGCTTCTCTACAGATAATTTCAATTAAAACAACAAACCCAAAATATTTAATATTTTAAATGAACTGGTCAATAGGTTAAGGAAGAAAAAGTGTTAGAACACTGCAGACATTCCTGCTGACACCACACAGGATAATTACAATTTTGGTCTTTGTTACAAATGCTGTAGAAGTATTTCTATGAAAAAAAGCAATGTTCCCCCCATCCCCAAGAAATTAAATCAGTAAGCCATAAAAAAAAAAAAAAAGTGTTTTAAGAGGCATGTCTTTTAGCTTGTATTATATAGCCTTTGGACTTGATAATTCCTCTGCTTTTAACAATGACTGAATACCGGAGAAGCCATAGAGGAATCCACTCGTGTGCTTTTGTGTTCTGGATGCTTTCCTGAAGAGCTTCTTGGAAACTTGCTTCACAAAGTAATTCTGAAGTTAAAAAGGGATATTCATGCTTTAAATAATGTAATGTAAACCGCTGCAAAAAGCAACACTTAGTAAGCCTTTTCCTACAGTCAAAAATCCAAAGCAGTGCCAGATACTCCACAGATCCACTCTTCTGGAATGCACACAGGGTAAAAGCAGCTGAACATTACAAAAGAAGTGTTCAGGACACTTTTCTGGCAACATTGAGTATTTCCCACAAAACTAATTAACTGAGATTTCTACAATATCAGATGGAGTTGATCAGCAGAGCCATTAGCAGGAAAAAAAATATCAATTTGAGAAGTTAGCTAGACAAACCAGAGGTGAGCAAAGCATACCTGCAAAGTACTGAGCATTTTCAGTTCCCTCTGTGGTCACTAGAAGCTCAACATTCATAGCATCTCGCGTAACTGGGCTCATAATAACCACAAGCCCAGAAAGCAGTAAGAAAAATGTGCTTAAATGGCACAAAGCAAAAAAGGACGGCAAGTACAAAGCCTTCTAGGTTCCTCTGGAAAGTCAGTCAAGGGAACGATCTCTTTGATGCAAAGCATTCCCAAATTACAATCTGAATACTCTTCAGCTGACCATTACAGAAAAGTTAAGCTTAGCAAACAGTGCATGAGGGGATCACTCCTTGATTTGATTTCTATCCAAATCCTCTGCTCCTTCATTTCACTTCTCTCAATAGAGAGTATTTGCTCAACTGCAGGTTGCAATTTGGACTTCACAGGACATGGGAGTTGTTGGATTCAATGGCAATTCATCTTGCATGCTGCCAGAACAGTGCTGATCTGTGCTCAAGGATTCAAATGTAATGACGTGTGAAGTTCAGAGAAAGATTATTCCTGATTTCATACTGAATAAATGCCTTTAGAAGCCTTCTTTTAACTTATCTGGCAAAGCCTTACCTTTTGGATCATTGTGAGTTAACAGCTGTATGTCAAACTGTTTTGCAAATGCTGTGAGATCAGGTGGCATCACACAACAGGAAGCTAGGTTCACCTGATTACTACTTGGATTGACCTGAAAGTAACAGAATACCTTTATAAGAAGAAAAATATTAATGTCCTTATTTTAGTTTTTTCCCCCATGCCCTCTACTACAACAGAAATTTTGCTTAGAACAATTTGCCTTTGACCATTGTTTTGAGGTCTGATCAAGGCTAATTAATTCTGCATGATGCTGAATAGGCAACACCTACATCTGCAGTTTCCTGCAGCACAGAGCCTGAAGGAAGAACAGGAGGATATAACTTCATGCGCCGCCACAGCAAGATGTGCACTAACCCATCCTGGCTTCCTGTCTGCTCTGCTCTCTAAACAACAGCAGGTTGTAGCAAAAACATTATAAGGTTTGTTAGTTTGAAAAAGACTTTAAAAAAATCCAAATAATTTTTGTTAAGAATATATAATTTGCAGTCTTCCATGCCCTCAGGTAGGTGCCTAAATCAGATTAAGTTAAAAGGGATTGTCTTCCACTGACTCTCTGCTCATCACAAACTGCATCCATGATCTCCACCCAAGTGGTCATTAATCCCCTCAGTTATTCTCCTCTCAGTACACACAGAACAGTGAAGAGGACAAATCAAAACACTCAGCCAGACCTCTTATACAAATACAGTATGTTCACATACCACAAAACAAATGTCCTAACAGGAATATTCAAAGTACTAATAAGGAAAAAGTAAATCCACAAGCTTACACGAGCATGGGCATGTACTAGTATAGATCTCCATCACCTAAATGTTACAACAGGCGATTAGTCACATTGGACAACAAAATATTGTTCCTCTTTGTTCATAGGAGAAAACCCTCTATTCCTAACACAGCTTAAAGTGAAACCAGCTATTTTTTTGGAGTCACTGGAATAAATATGAAGGTTTAAGAGTACTGTTCATACTCCTTTCTAAATATAAGTGCATTCAAAACTTTAACTACTTTAAAGAACCTGCTACTGAACAGACTCATGGTTTCCAGCGTTTGCTGGCCTGCATGTAAGAACACCAAAGAGGTGACCATCAGACTTTGAGCCTCCTCCACCTTGAACAACATTGTGACCATCCATAAGATGCTGAAAGTAACAGTGCTAATAATACTTTGTATATAAACCTGTAAGTTCATAAGTGTGGCAGCCAACAAAACAGTTACTCTGTCCTAGAAATTCTCCAAGTAGGAAGTTTTTTCTCACCTGTGCCCACAGATACAGCTGCTCTAACAGCGTTTTATCTAGGTCAGAGGTACCTATAGCAACAATCTTTTTGTTTTGAACTAGATTTTCAAGTTCTTGCCAATAAGGTTGCAAATACTCCAAAGACAGGCTAGTTCCATCTTCAACAGGAGGTGGGACAATAATGACTGAGTCTAACTGAGCAACTCCGAGGGCAGAACACGCTGGGGAAAAAGAACAGAGAAACTGCAAAATCTTTTGGAGATACAAATATAAGCAGCATGACTTTTGAAATTCAGCAAAAAACACACCTCCTGCTTCACTCTGCTAGCTTCCCATTCACCATTTGACATTCTCAGTATATCAGCAGTCAAGGATAGTAACACAATGTTTTTAGCAAAGAATCAAACATACAGATGAAGGCCAAGCTTTAATTGTAAGCCGGGGGGGAAGGAAAAGCCACAACAAAAAACCCACCATCAAACACAGTATGAAGTTTTTTTCTCCTTTTCAATGTTAGATCTATATTTTTTCTCTGAAGACAGTGGTGACATACAATTCCTGATTCCTTCACTCTCAGTTTCTTCCAAAATTCCTGATGTTCACCCCAAACTATTACCCAGGTACAGGACATGGGCTAGGAGAACTATTTGATATATGTGATGATTTAGATGAAAAGCACACCAAATATGGAGATTTAAATTTCCAGAGAGAAGTGGCTAGTCTTGGAGTATCACTGAGCTTTAGGAGAGATGGAAGCCATGAAGACTTCTGCACAGCAAAAAGAAGAAAACTAAGCTACTAAATAAACAATTTTCTTCTGGAGAAGGATTCTATGAATGTATTTTTAACAAATGGTACTACAAGTTACAATAAAGAGGCTATTAACTGGGATACCGACAGAAAATAATGATATCTGACCCTTTATTCTTTGGCAACCCCTTATCCCCAGCTATTCTTCTAAAGCGGTAAATACAGTGCTGCTCACAATTACTGCTACATTAGGCTAACAAAACTTTAGGTATCAGTATAGCCATTGTATTCCATTTTCAATAAAACTTAACTATTTCATCAGCAGCTTGCAATATTATTTTAGTTCCTAAATAATCTTTGAAACACTGCACAGTTAGCAGCGATGTTCACCATGTTAAAAACAACTGGCAACTAACAACTGGTAAGAACTATTGTATCACTGTTACTAAAACACCACGTGCTAGTCACTGTTCAACAAGTTTTGTGTGAATACTTGCTCCTGCTGGAGGCAAGAAATTAGATTTGAGTTTGTGGACCCCAGGTTACAGTAATCCCCATTTAATAAGTTTACTGACTGAACTAACGTGTAAACAGACTTGCTTACCTAACTCTCTTTTCAGAGAAAAGCAGGATATACTTGTGGCAGTCACTACATACAGCTCTTTGATGGAAAAGGTTCTAAAGTTATTTCTAAATACTAAAAAAAAAAAAAAACAACCCTACCAGAAGTTTTGAGTTTCACACTTACCCATGTCAACTGCATCTCTAATTGATGAAGAGTTTGATCCAACGATGAAAAGTTTTGCTATTTTCAAAGAAACTGGAATCAATAACTAAAAAAGCCAGCTGTTATTAAATATATAGTTATGTACACTACTTATGAGTTCTTGAGTAAAGTGTTCTTAGAATAAACACCAGTTACTTCAAAAATTAGAAAAAACCCCAACCTTCTGAAAGGTGACTGCCCAACAAAGACATAGTTCTCTTAAATTTCAAAGTTGTTGTGCAGTCTCAGAACAAGAAATCATCCAGTTAGATGATCTTGCCCAGGGAAGCAGTGGAGTCACCATCCCTGGAGGTGTTCAAGAAACACGTAGATATGATGCTTAAGGACATGGTTTAGTGAGTTAGGTGGTGTTGGGTTGACGGTTGGACTTGATGATCCTTGAGGTCTTTTTCCAACCTTAATGACTCTATGATTCTAACAAGCTGTAAAGCCAGGATTTAAGACACTAAGTAGTAACTGTAACAACCTGTGTAAAAACACCAAAGGTAATAGTACAAACAGACCTCTTCACAACTTACTGAGACTCAAAATGTACTAGTGTTAGTTTGGACTGCCTCCTTCAAGTTCATCATATTCAACCTGGAAAAATTATGCAAATAAATGTGCTTCCAATGCTACTTCTTAGTTGCAGTATTATCTGTAATATTTTGCTTCAGAAAAGTCAAAGATTCACAAAATACATTTAAATGTCTTGAGGGATGCAATTTAAACTAGAAATATGACAAGCTGCTTTACAGCCTGAAATATGAATTCAAGTCTTTCTTAGTCGACTTCTAGATCACCCAAAGTATGAGTGTCCACTGATGTAATTTGACTTTGCAATTACAAACACAATGGAAAAAATATGCATACATGAACATCCTATTAGTAACTGCATATGAAAACTTTTTATGCCACCAGATTTTTTACTATGTTCTTACCTGATACTTTCAACTCATCCCTTTCTTCAGGATTTATTTTTTCTATAGCTTGAGCTACAGTACATTCCAGAACCTCCAGTACTTCCTGTAGTAAGTACATGAGACTTAGGAACAACTCAAGAGAAGACAAAGTTTCTGAAAAATGTTTTTAAGTAATAAAAAAAACCAACTGACAACAAAGTGCCTTATAGCACTCAGAAACAAAAACGGTATAAAAATGCAATGACAGAAAGGAAGTAAGTCAAAGCTTCTTGATCACCGAGGGGAGGACAGGAAAATGAAATTATATGAAAGGCCCTATATGCCCCTGATATTAAAAAATATGAATTACTGATAAGAATTATTGGAATAAGGTTTAGTAGTTTTCTGATGTGAGCAGATTGCTGTGCCAATTCAAACTGCCTTGCTTAAAAAAAAAAAAGCCTCATGATCAGCTGAAAAAAAACTATTACCAGAACCAAAGAAATATCTTTGCATAAAAGTATCTTGTAATTTCAGTGCAGCCTAACAATAAAATGCTGTAAAATACAGATCTAAAACAGTAATTTTGAAACTAAAAGTTAGGAAAGTCTCAGATTTCACCTTCTGTCCTCATTTAAGACTAGGCTGACATGTCAGCTGGTGAAAGATGATTTTTTGAAGGCTTTACCTACATGATATTTTGTATTATACACACGTATATATAGTCCCACTCCCAACCAAGAGCTCTTCTGGTAATTACTGCTGCTCAACCAAAAAAATCTTCAAGTGAGTGTGAGTCATTCCATACAGTCAACATTTCAAACAGAAGTTTTTCAGTTTCTTTCTTCCCCCCCCCGCTCAATTCCTGGAAACCAATACAATTCATAAAAGAATTTGTAATTATGCAGTTGATATGTTTTGATGGTAAAACCTAGCTTAAACTAAATAATTAACTTTAAATGGATCACTACCTCTTACAGAGACAAATGCTGATGTTCTCTTCTTGATCAATCATTAGATCTTCCACAAACCATTCATCAGTAACTGCCTCACCACACACCAGGGTGGAATGCAGCAATATGCAATGGATGCCACCATTACACAAGAACTGGTAACAAACCCCAAAGAAAGGGTCAGGAAAGTTGTTGGGTTTGGTTGTGGGTTGTTTTTTTTTTAAGGAAGCATGCTAATATTTCACAAAGCAAACAATGTGTTTACTGGGAATCTATTACTGCTTTGCTGAATTTCAGAAGCAACAGTGGAAGAGGAGAAGGCAAATACACCAAGATCTTGATGTCAGATGCCCATGACTGGTTTTACGAATTATGTGGAAGTCTTCAGCTCTTAAAGGAAAAATTGCCACTTCTGCATCTTCAGAATATTTCTGAGACTATGCTTCAGAGTTCGCCTCCAAACAAGATGATCTTCAACTATGTAGTTTATCATCTCCATAGTTTAGATAATTCTCCATTGAGTTTTTACAAGCATATCAGCCAACTTCTAAGGTACACAGTGGTTGTTTCTTTTTTTGTGATTGCCCCAAAAATTAACTTGAAATCTTACAGAGAAGGACATTTATTTTGCTAAGAATTGTCTTATTTGCCATCAACAGGATTCTTTACTTTGGTATTTCTTAACCTCTCCAAATGTATTAAATATTAAAATAAAGAAAGAAAGGTTGTGAAATGCTCTTTTAAGGTATCTAGAGCTAAAGATACTTTTACAGAAACTTAATAGGTTCATTTATATTTTTAAAAGGTGTAACCAGCTAAATATTTATCAGTTTTCACATGTAACATGGATAATATGCATAACACCTCTCCTACCTGATTTAGATCTTGTCCAATCTTTGAGCTCCATTCAGTCAGCGTCTTCTGAATGCAGTCCCGCACCTACAAAATATTTTTTCATATTGAAGTGTAGGTATGTTATAGTTGCACAGAAATACAATGATTCATACGCATGTAGACCAGACAGAGAAGATGCACTAATTATACCATTCTCTCAACCACAGAGGACTCTTCCTTCATAGCTTCCATCTGAAACTTGTTCAAACTAGTTTACTTATTTTCTTCTCCCACACCTGCATTGTTCCTGCATCCACAGATGCAAAATAAACTTGACTAGGATTCTGGCCATAGATTTTCTTAAACAGAGTAAGGCATAACTATTAAGCCAAAATCAGATAATTAACTGCATATGGCACCCATGCTTCAGCTGTACCAGTGCTCTAGCTTCCTGCTGACACACCTCAGGAGTTGTTACCCTGCAGGCTAAGTAAATGTACTCTTGTTCAAGGCTTGGATTTGCCACAGGTAGGAGCATTTTCATAAGCTGCTGCTTTACTTCACTTTTAGCAATATATTTTATACCTATGTTGATACCTACATTTTGTACCATGAAAGAGCAATTTCCTGTGACACATAATGTTAATTCAGAGAGCTCATGATAGCATGCACAAACTATAAGCCAACCTCCCCTCATAAAACTGGGAATCACAAAGTTTAAGACATAACACAATAATAATACTTTGTGAACACAAATTCTATACATTCTTTCCCAGTCATTTAAAATGGTGTGAAAAATAACTCAGTCAAAAGGCAAGAACTGACTCCTCCCCGCTAAATAGCTATCCACAATGCTGGAACTCTTGAGCTTATTTTGATGCAACTTATAATGTTATCTTTTCCTTTCTGATGCGAATTGAGACAATACTAAATATGTATATTCTATGTATGGCTACTTCGCAACTCTCACACTTTATATTTCTACTGCAGCTAGTACGCTCAAGCCTCTGTCTCCAAAGCATACCATTCTTCTGCCCTCAACACATGTGAGAAGCACAGCATACTTGACTGCTTTGACCAGCTTTTCCAAATAGTTACATCCCCAAACTCCTAACATGGGTTCATAGTTTGCAAAATTTTAGCTTATATTCTACCTCAGAACTACACACACAATAACTACACCAAACAGAAGAATTAAGAGCAAATTTATTTCTGATAATTAATGCAAATTATTTGCTTTTGGAATTCCAGCAACTCTGGAAAGCAGGCAGCCTTATGTTTAAATGCAGATTTCCGTGTAAACAAATAAATTTAAATATCTTAACTGATGCACACTGCCTGCTCTTCATTTAACAACACTCCAGAAGGTGCCCACACAAGGGTGTCCATCATGATACAGCTATCTCTTTGCCACAGAATCCAGCACTACTTCACAGGGCTCACAGAACACTGCAATAAGCAACTGGGCCAAATAAAAAAGTTATTACCACATGAGAACTAAATAAAAGTATGATGAATTCTTCCTTCTTGTTACATCATCCTCCCAGTCACCTTTCTTAACATTTCTGCATGATGACTCAACCAACTTCTAGACTACCAACAGTGCTGCTACACAGTGATGACCAGCCAAACCCATACTTCTGATTATTAAATGACCATTTTCAGATCACTGTGTCATGATGAGACAGCAAATACAACGGTTCTGAAGTTCATGGCCACAGGATCTCCAGACATTTTATCACGATTATTTTAAGGGCTCACACGTACTGCTAAAGGTAATAAAATTCTTTCAACTTCATTAAAAAGTTGACATTAAAAGAATGACAGCTATACTCTTCAAATAAAACAGTAATAACTAATTTTCCTGAGACCTGCAGCCACCGAGAAATTATTAATTTCAGTTGGAAAAGAGGATTTTCATAATTTGTAATGCAAGCTCCTATCTACTCATATCTTCCTCTTGCTAAAGAGGTACCAGGGATCTCCTCTGCCATTACAGACAGGACTTAAACTTGTAAGCGCCTTAATTCTCCACTCCCCGAGGGGAGAAACACCGCCTGGGCCCTCAGAGACCCAAACACAGCAAAGCGCTTCCGGGGCGGGGGGACACACAGCTCTGCGCTGCTGCCACCGCACACCGGCCCGACCGACCTCCCGCCAGGACACAACACACAACAGAGGCGTGAAAGAAAGAAAGAAAAAAAAAAAAGTCCCGTTTTGCCTGTCCCATCTCACACCTCGAGCGCGCACGCGCGCGGTGTCGCCGCGGGCCCCGAGGACAGTTACGCTCTGCTCCCCTCCGTGACGGACAGCGGGCCCCACATCCGCTACCGGCGGGGAGCGCCACCGCTGGGCTGCGGCACGGGCCACTCGGTCCCCCGCCGCAACCCGCCCCCCGGCGAGCCCCCGCCTCAGCGCCCTGAGGGGAAGCCCCCGGGCCCGCCGCGCTCACCTCCTCGCCGGGGGTGGGCGGGCACTTCTTGCGCGGGCAGCCCCAGTTAAGGAGGTTGCCGGTCTGCAGGGTGAGGGTGGCCGCCTGCTCCAGCAGGGTGCGGGCGCCGTCCGTCCCCATGGTGAAGCCTGGCCTTGCTGCGATGGCGGCCTCGGGGATCCCTGCGGCACCGAGCAGCACCGCGCCGTGACTCGGCACAACTAACGGCGGCGGGAAGGACGCACTGTAACCCTTCCCGGTCACATGGCACGAGGACAATGGGCGGCGGGGCGGGCCTAGCGCGCGAGGGAGCGCACCGGGCGGGCCGCGCGCCTTCCCAGCGCCGCCTCACGGCCCCACCTCGCGCGCGCCGCCCCTCGCGAGGCGTTTGCACTCACTGGGCAGCGCGGG
>VZTO01016542.1:1680-14022 GCA_013400615.1 Syrrhaptes paradoxus | reverse complement strand
CCTTCCCGGAGCGGGCGGGGCGGGGCGGGCTCGCGCGGGTGGTGCCCCGGGCGGGCTGTGGCACTGGCCGCTGCGGTGCTGGGCCCGTGTGTCCGGCCGTGGTCTGGCAGCTGTCCCCGCTTCGTCCCCAGCGGCGGCGGGGGAACCCGCCCCGGCCCCCTGCCCAGCCGGCCGGAGCTCCGTGCGAGCCGCGAGTCGCTCCGGGGGCTCTCGTGCGGTCACCTCCCAGACAGCCCGTGTTCAGCTGCTCTGCGGGCTGGGGAAAACCAGCGGAACCATCCGTATTCCGGTCGTGACGTTTCTAAGGAACAGTTAGCGCTTGACAGACACGGAGATAAAAGACCCCCAAGAGGAACCCCAGCGCTCATTTAGTTGGGTTATGATTACATTTTGATAAAACTGAATGTCAAGACATAACTCCGGTTTTACACCAGCTGGTCTCAGTGAAGACTCACGGGGTAAAACTTGAAGGATTATGGTTTGGGGATTTTTTTTTTAAGACCAGGTGGCTTCTGGAAAGCCCCACTGAAAGTTAAAGTCCTGTATTGGAGATGCAAGGGGGAAAGGCTTTTTTTCTTCTTTTATTTTTCCCCTCCCCCGTTAAGGCAAGAGTAAACCACAACTTGTGACTGCTGTCAGCACGGGAGTTTGAGCTGTGTTTCTGACAGATTTTCCTTCCCCAGGCTGCATGTTGCACTAGTACAGAGAACCAATTTGCATAACTTCTGTCAGCCTGAAGCACTGCCTGGTTGCTTTCTGGTACAGAAGGTTACCTCAAATGTTCTTTATGCTTGTGTTCTGATTACTTTTCCATATTGAATTACTTTCGTGTATTTGAAACAGTTTCCTCATTTTATGAATGCAGAGCATCTGGAAGTGAAACACACTGAAAGAAATGTCAACTTATTTGGAAAAGCAGTAATTTTGTTTTTCTTTAGCATAAAAATCTAGAAGTTCAAACCTGCCCCAAAGGTTAACCGTCCAGAATTGTAATTGCCTTGAGGAGTGTACACCTCCACACGCCCTCACAGGTTTGCCCATATTTACACTCGTAGTGAATTCTGTCCTGTTGGGTCTTTCTGACTGGCTGCCTGGCTTTCCAACAGAGGCCTTTTCTTTGTGTAAAATTTATTCTCTGATATTTAAATAGCATTGATGGTTATAATTCTATGGAAGCAGGTTAAATCTGGAGATTGCAGAAGGTTTTCAAATAGTATATAGCATAAATCTTTCTGTCTAACGGAAATTTATGGCAGTGAAAAAGCAATGTTCCTTTATAGCATTGTAGAATTTGCTGATATTTAATTACCTTAGCTCCAGAAACAGGGTATCACATAATGAAGACTGGTTGAAGGAAAAATAGTAGCAGCCTCTGTACTGCTTAATGCCATGCATTTAACTCTCCGTGGCAGCAGGAACACATCACAGGAGAAAAAGGGATCTCAGCAGTGTTCTGTTGTCAGACCCATCACCCCTCCAACGTAAGGTAAACTATCAGAGAAAGACAGGAGGATGTTTTCTAGCTTATGATCAGTTCTATTGTTGCAGGTTATCTCATGAAGCTACTTCTGCAAAAACATGAAACGTGATTGATTTACTGCAGTAATTCTGTAATGCCCAAGGAAAAATAAATTACCCTTTTGAATGAAATGCCGCTGAATCGTCACTCCAGGCGGTGGGTGACTGTTACTCTCCTCTCGCAGTTTTCGAACACCGGGAGCTGCGGGACTTGGCTCCTGGGAGGCCCCAGCGGTCCCCCCGCCCTGCCGCAGCCCGCCCGGGGTGCCGCGGCTGCCTCGCACGGGACTCCGCCCGCAGCCGCCCAACGCNCCCCCGCGGGGGCCGGGCGCCGCCTGATTGGCCGCAGCGCGGGGTCGGGGAAGGTGCCGCGGCGGCGGGAGGCGGCTGCGTGGCGGGAGCCCGCAGGATGGGCGGCAGAGCCGGCTTCTGAAAGGTGGGTGCGGGCGGTGCCGGGGCGGACGGGGGCGAGACCGAGACCGAGCGAGGCCTCGCAGCACCCTGCCGCCGGCGGACGGGGCTGCCCGGGGTCCCAGTGGACCCCTCTCTCTTTCCCCTCCCATCTGCAGTGAAGACCTGGGGAGCTGGGGCCATCCGCTCCCGGGTCTGCCGAGGCGAGCGGGAGCCGGGCGGAGGCAGCTGGGGGGGCCCACGCCGCTCGCTGGGCTTTCCTCGCGGCGAGGGGCCGAAGCTGCCCCGCCCGCCCCGTTCTTCCCTTCCCCGAGCACGTTCCTCTCGCCGCTCCTCTCACCCGCGTCCCCGGTACTCCAGGCGCGCTCTCGGCGGTCCGCGGGGACGCCGGCTTAACGGCCCCGGGCTCCCCGAGGGCAGTGCCGGGGTCGGTGCCGGGGCGGCTCTGGCGGCGCATCCCAGCCGCAAGCGAGGAATGTTCTCGGCACCTTCTGTCCTCAACTTCTTGGAAGACCCCGTCGCCAGCCGCTGAGCACCTCCCCGGGAGCCGTCCCGCTGAGCCTGCCGGCCCACTGCCCTCGGGGCAGCTCGGCGGCACGGAGCGGCGGGGAGCTGGTGCCCTGGCCGAGCGGACGGCTCCCAGCGTGGCTGCCAGCTCGGCTCCCCGGGGCGGTGCGGCCCCCTCCGTCCGGCGGGTGGGAGCGAGCGAAGGGCGCCCGGGACCCTGGCCCGGACAGGCCCCCCCCGGCCCGCTGCCAGCACGGGGCGTCCGAGGCTTGCGTGGGATGATGATAAATAGCCGGAGCGAGTTCAGTACAGTCAGCTTCTTGTGCGCACAGGGAGTGCAGAGTAACATGCACCTGGGCAGTGTGAAGGGTAACGTACCTCATCAACTTACATTAACAGCCACGCCGACTCCTCGCTAGAATTAGACTGGCTGATACAAAAATCATGAAGAGCGGCTTGTATTACAAAAACAGGTCGGTTCGAGAGAAATGGCAGCAATCCCGAATATGTTTCTGCAGGCTTACACTTCAGTTTCTGTAGCGCAAAGCGCCTAAAAATGAATGTAATACCCAAATTATTCAAAAATACAAAACAGTTGTTATGATAACATTAACAGATTCCGAAACAATCTGAAAAGCAGCTGCTGCTCTAGTTACTTACCATGACCTAAAGGTTCAGATTTTGCTTTTCAAAGCTATAAAAGCTGGATATCACAAACAATTCAGCAAAATAAGCTGTCTCTGTCTCTTGTGCATGTGAGGCGGGCACCTGCACTTTGTCTTTTCCTCTGCACTGTTGGCTTCCTTGTTTTTTAGGAAAAACAACCAAGCTTTTCACTGCCTCCTGCATTTTTACCAGTGTCCCAAACTAGTGTGAGATCCAAATGCAGGAGCAGGCACATGTGTATTACCATCATGAATGTTTTGGTCATTGTTTGGTCTGCAGGTTTGTTCTTCTGCCTTAGCCATACTGAACTTTCGAATAGAACTTGTTACTAGAAGACCTCAAAAGCACAGACATTGTTATTGCTACCTGATTTTGCAGATGAGGACACACACAGAAGTGGAACAACCTGCTCTGTCTTGCCAGGCACAACAATAGCACCAGATACAGGTCTTTTGACTCCTAAATCAAAATCTTGTGTCTAAGCAACACTAACCCAAATTCAGAATGCCTCATTAATTTACATGTAAGCCCTGTATGTCTTAGTCCTTTTCTCTGTATGGCAGATAACGGGAGGGAACAGATTTGCCTAGCTCATCTGTTGTGTGTCTGAGCCGACTCAGGGTGTAGGATGTGGACAAAGACAGCCCAGGTAGCATTGAGCAGTTGCTGTTGCATATAACTTTCTGTGCTGTTCTCCCACTGATTTGCTTTCTGTTATAAATTCATTGAACCTGAATTCTGAGTTGCATTTCCCCACCATG
The DNA here is from genome assembly GCA_013400615.1 of Syrrhaptes paradoxus. NCBI lineage: Eukaryota > Metazoa > Chordata > Aves > Pterocliformes > Pteroclidae > Syrrhaptes > Syrrhaptes paradoxus. The sequence goes on along the minus strand of VZTO01016542.1, from coordinate 10,159 downwards.
CATTCAAAACTGAGCTACCAAAAGAAAGAAGTCAAGTGTCCCTCCTCTCCCAGTGCTTCCTGGGGAGGGGGGGGATCTCTATTGGTGTTACAAATGCATTCCCTGTTTGAGGTACTCTATAGTTCTGTACTTTTCCCTGTACATCTCTGAACCATTTATTTTTTATTACTCTTCTGTGGTTCTTCCTTATAAGAACCACGAAGCACTTTACAATCACCAAACTAACACTGTTTGATTTTTTTAGAATAACACTGTTAAAAGTTTAGCAGAGGTTTATTGGTGGAATATTTCTTCCTGTTTTATTGAGCTTGTGCATTTGATCATGCTTAGCACAAATCAGTTTCATAGGTTCCTGAGTATGTAGGAAGATCCTCTCCCTTATGCATGAATAAAATTACTCTTTGGTGAACAGGCCTAAAAAAAGATGGGCAAGAACCTCAGACTGACTGTGAGTGCTGAGACTCTGGCTGTTAATTCCTGTCCTTTTCTTTACAGGAGTCTTTCTCAGCACAGCTAAAGACAGAAGCACTTAAAAAATACACAACATTGTATTAAAGTGACTGTTAATAAGCCAGTGAAAGGCAGATTGAGTTTTCGAAGTACCTTTAACTCCTTATTTTGAATTGGCTGTGTTCAAACTTAGTACCAAGAATTATGAGCAACCACCTAATGAAGCCAAAGTATGCTGGACCTAATGGATGGACAGCCAAAAAAACCCAAAAAACAAAACAGAGTGGCTGAGTGATTTCCCTCTACTTAAGAGATGTCTGTATTTGAATTGATGTGCAAAGTCCGGTCCCTGTATGTGTAGACCTATGTCTTGATGGCTGCCTCTACATGTCTTGTTCTGTTATGATACTAAAATAGATCCCATTTACTTCAGGTACTGGTATGTTTCTCATTTCACCTCAGCTTTTTTATCACTAATAGCTCAGGAGAAGCTTAGCAAGAACAACTACAGTTTAAAGAAATATGTGCATACCTGAAAGTACTGCACCTGATAATTTGAGGAGATTCACCTCTGAAAACTTAGATTTATGACAGAGACTTGTATCTAGATAATTAATATTCTCTAGGGGTGCTCATTTCTCCAAAATGATCAGAGAACTCTTCTGATCTGTTTTAGATATGTTTCAGAGCTTATGATACAATTTATCCTAGAAGTGCCAGCTTTTCTCCTTTCCCTGCAAAGGATGTCTATGTGACGTGTGCAGATGTAAATGTCTGTAGCAGAGAGCCCTGAAGTTAGGCTAATGAATTCTACCCTTTCTTTCTACTTGACAGCTTTAGGTCTTCAAAAGCATTTAATAGAAATAAAATAGCATGGCGCTCTGACTCCCTAGGGAAAAGATACTTGAACAAATACGCTCATACTGTACAAAATTAGTGTCCTAAGAGCCACAGTTGTACTTTTTCTTCTTTAACTGGTTTGGATGGGGAGTGTCTTTTGTGAGCAGTGATAACCAAAAATGTTCTGGAGTCTTCAGTCCCTGAGGATAGATTGAAGTGACATACGCTGTACAGTCTAAAAGCAATAATGTACTGGCCCCCTTTGCTGGCATTTAAAGCTTCTCCCCCTTCTGCCTGTGATGAAAACCCTCTGAATGCAAGGGGGGGATGACTGCTGCCCAGCTAGCATTGCTGAGATGTCACAGCTCCTGTTACAAAGGCTTCTCCCACTCAGAGCTATGCTGTCTAAAGCCTCATCAAGTAAGAGCACCAAAAGCAGGACTGCAGAGGACTTAAAGATTCTGTATCATCCAAGATCTGCCTGAGGCAGACAAAGCCACATACGAGATATATGAATGGTCATTTCAAGGGACACTGCTGAAAATTGCCCTACTTTTTGAAGACATCTGCTCTGTTTTCACAAGTGACACATAAGATTATAATCACAGAAAGAGATGAGAAAATAGGGAAAAACATTTTCCCTTTCTCTTCCCTCACCACTTCTCCGCACTCTTACTAACTCTTGTTACAGTCAGTTGGGCTGCTTCATTTAAGAGACAGCATTTTTCCATTTTTCCTCTATGGAGCTTGAGAGAGAAACTTTTGATTTTGCAGAGCAGAATGTAATAAAACATTATGTGGCAGGAAGTATCTGGAGCTACTCAGAATTTGAAGGCTACATTTGAAATCAAAAGTATTATTTTAGAAAAAATAATGGACTTGTTGGAAGTATATTAAAAAAAAATTACAGATCTTTTGAGTTCATCTGTCAGTATAAGGGCTTCACACTTCCCAGGGCTGAGACAGCACTCATCCTTCATACCTCTAGGTAAAAAAAAAAAAAAAAGAAGGAAAAAATCTCCTCTCTTCAGTCTCTTCAATTCCATGTCGAAAACATACACTATATGCCCATATTGACATCTATACACCAAATGATCCATGAAGAGTAGTAATGGAACTATAGATACGGAAGTTCAATATTGCAAATCACAGTGCTGATGCAAAGAAATGATTGTGATTTCACAAAAAAATTTATAAACCTCTTTTACCTGATTATTGTAATTGCAGAAAAGAATTGCTGTAAACTGAAGCCCTGAGGCAATGGATGTTCTCTGTTGTGCATGGAAAAGGCTGTGCAGTGGTGTTGAAAAACCTGGATGTGTGCTTAGTGTTGAGTCAAAGCTGGCTTAGGTTCTCAGATGAAGGTACTCCAGTCTGCTTCATAGTGACAGTGATACTCAGTGAATGACATGACCCTTCAGTATGCCTGGGAAATTGGCAATGTGCAGCTCTGCATTAGCCAGTGTAAGTGAATACCCACTGAGTCAGTATTAGCCGGTGTAGGTTCCTTTCCCATCTTGTATATCATCCTGGAAGATGGCATACTAGTAAAAGCTGGAAAGCTTTCATAGGCTTTCAAGACCCAGAATTCACTGTGAAAGCACAGATCTCTAACAGCTCTTCCATTTTGTGAAAAATAAACCAGCCTCCCACTCCAAGGGAATACACCTTCTTTTTCCTTCCTAAGCATTCTTACACAGACTCATTCTATCCCCTGTCAATTACATAAATGGATTTGTCTTTCTGAATGATGACCATTGGTAGCTCTACACCTGTTACCATCTTCAGGTCCACGTCTGCAAAATGATTTGGGGTGTGCTGTGCCTTCAGGTTAGGCACCCATCTCTGGGATGGGATATGTCAATTTGGTTAAGGTATCCAGGCGTACTTTGGGATACCCCTTTACTGTGTGGTATCCCAAAAGGCATCCGCTGTAGGGATGCACTGTACTCTTTGGTCTCTCTTGAATCCTTCATTCTTTGCTTGGTAGCCCAAACCACACAAGCCTTCTATGGGAGGAGTGGGGAATGGCAGAAGACAGTCTAAAGTAATTGTCCTACTTCCTGGCAGTGTGTCTAACCATCACATATAAAGCATGAAGAACTACAACATCCTTGCTGACAGTTTTCTTTCAATTAGAAATAATCTAAATGCTGTGCATTGTGCTAGCCTTGGGATAAAGATGCTTACTGGATCATGGTCTTTGAGGATTTAGATGCAAGCATGCCTAACCAACAACTCTGAAACAGGTGGAAGAAATAAAAATGTACTATGGGTTTCAGCACAGTTCAGACAGCGGTGCTCATTGGTTTGCATAGGAGCAAAACTTAGGGAGCTGAGGACTAAGTACCTAATGTGTGTCTTCTGAACCTGTACATGTTAGACATCTAAATTCTACAAAAGTGAAATTTAATTGTATAAAAATTTTCGAGTATGGGTGTCACTATCTTTTCTATTTATATACAGTGAAATAATGTAATGAGATTCTAGTTTCATGAAATATGAGCCAATTGCTTCAGAGAAATACGTTTTCACTGTAAGTACACTTACAGCAGTTTCCCTGTGGCTTAACTCTACTGAATTCAAGAAAGTTATTCTTGATATACCCTAGTGTGAGATCACGCTAAGGCATGCTTACTTCCTTCAGGGGCAACACAGTATACCAGAAAAGTCTAAAGAGAGAGAGAAAATTACTCATTCCATAGGAAAAATAAAATGTTTAGAAAGATTTAATTAGGACCGTGGCAATCACTGGATTTTTTTTTTAAGTGGGATTTCAAGGGACCTGACTTATGTAAGCACTCTAATAGTTCAGGGAGAATTCATTCTGCATTACTCTTTCTTGGGCTGGTTGGTTCCTAGACTGTAAAATAAGCATTTTTTTTACTGAGTAATTCCAAGATAAATCAATACAATAGATGCTTATGTCAGTGCTCACAAAATCTAACTCAGCTATAGTTTACTGAATCTGCTGAGTACAAATGGCTGCAAATAAAACTTCCAAGATGCACAGGCATTATAAGTATGTCAGTATTTCCATAATAGTTACAATTTCTGAATATCTGGTGATCCTTAAGCATTTGATGACTTTCAACTGCGTGAATTTGATGGACTATATTTTTGTAATCCTATTGCAGGGACACTGCATCTTAAAATAATTTCTAAACACTGTTTGCTCAACTGTTTTTCACCAATGAATAAACTTACTCCTTTTATTTTCCCCTTGTATTTTCTGAATAAAAGTTTAACAGTTGAATGTACTTTTCTTTGCTTATATAATATATTGATTATACTTTGGTCTCAACCTGTTCTAAACAATAATAGTCAAGATTTTTTTCTGTTCTTAAAGACAGTATCAATCTTTAATCCTTATGCACTAGAACAGATTTATCTTCTAAACACTGAAGACAGGTATTTGTAGTCACTTATAAAAGAGTTTTAACATAGCTATCTTGCACAAATCTGCCTATTGATTAAGTTCTACTCAAAGTAGCTTTAGAGAAGCTGTAATTTAAAATGCCTTTAAAAATTCACCAAAGAAGTGGACTGTAAGTCATACTGCACTAGTGCAGGCCAACAGTCAATGTCCTATTGTGCTAAATGGTCTGAAAACACACAGAAATTAAAGTTCTCTGGGCCAAACAATTTATGTTTGAAAGGGATGATAGCTATCAGTGAGTGTTCCAAGAACAGATTGCTGGGTATCTAAAAACTGTTGCCAGCCAATACATTAACTGTCTTGGTGCAGTGCCTGAAGACTGGAAACACTGTGTTCAGTGCTACGTGGGTTCATGGGAGTGGCCATTATGTTCAGAAAAAATATCATTTCTTGCCTTGGATCAGGCTTTTTTTTCCCTTGTGTAGGGAACATTTAAATACTGGGAAATGTTCTGATACAGCTAAGAGGTGTGATAATTAGAGGAAACAGTCACCTTGTTTTCATTCTGTTGTCGCACAACTTTCTGTGGACTGGAGTGGAACCTAAAGCTGTGTTCCTGCGTCTGTCTTTCTGAAAAGGGAAAGAATGTTTGAGATTTGCTTAGATCATGAAAGTAACTTAAATGTTTGAATTTCAGGAATGGATGTGCAAAAAAATTTAGAAACATTGAATAATTTAGGTTGCAAGGGACTTCTGGAAGTCATGTAGTCCAGCTCCTGCTCAAAGCAATAAAACTAGATCAAATGGCATTGTGTCTTGTTCAGTCCAGTTTTAAATACTTCCAAGGATGGAGGTTCTACATCCTTTCTAGGCAACCTGTTTCAATGTTTGGCCAAGCTCATGGTGGAAAAAATTCTTTGTATCTGATTGGATTTTCCCATATTGCAACTGGTGTCCATTTCCTCTCACCATTATCACCTGCACCTTCAAGAGAGTCTGCATCCATCATCTCTACAGGCTCCCCTTAGGTGTTTGAAGAAATGGGCCAGTACGGGCAGGTATGTCAGCCTGGCACTTCAAAGAGACATGCTGGAATAGAACCAAATAACAACACAGAAGATCTTGGATTATTTGTTTGTTTGTTTTCCACACAGATTCCAAAGGTGAACAGAAGTACCTAAATTTCTGTACAGCCACTTCAATGAAAAACACAGAACAAAAGAAAATATTCAGTCTGCCCTTGTGCACAGTGAGAATAATCCAATTTAAAAAGTGTAGGTGGCAGAAGGATATACAAACCTCTCTGTAATTGGCCTGGAGAAGATTTCTCTAATACAGTCAGTGAAGGCCATAGACTGAAACTGTTCCTGGGGGATTCTGATCCAAAATGTATATGCTGGGAGTGGGTATGGAATGGGAAGGAGACTGCTAAAACTGTGGGCGCTGCTGCAGTCTGTAGGGCAGCCCAATGGTATTCATTGACACAACAGCTCTGAGATACACCAAAGGTTTCAATAATCCCGTAGCAACTTGGCAGTTTACAGCCCCCACGGTACTTGTTCTGTGGACTGCAAGAGCCAGAAAGCTGTATTTCAAGAATAGCTGTCTGGGAAGGGAATCCACTTCATTTACTTTCCCATGGAGATATCCTGCAAACAAATGTTAAAACTTGAATTTTGTGTTATTTCAAATATGAAAAATGAAGGGAAAACATATAATATCCCCATAACCTGTCACACACTTGTTACGTATCACAAAGGAGGAAAACTGCTTACCTCCCTTGATGTCCCACTTAGAGCTTACAATGCACAGGTAGAAAATACCACTGCATTAGTATTCCTTGTGGAGATCAGATTTCATACTTCTGGCTGGAGCTGAAGTGCTCCATTGGTGCACCAATAGAGAAAGAACAATTTGGGACAAGTAAAACAAGGAAATAAGATACTCTAACCAAGTGATCTCTTCAAAGCAACCCTATTAGAAAGATACTGGACTGTGACTCCTATTTTTAGTAAGGAATCACGTTTAAAATCTGATGTTAATCTATCCTCTTGGCCAGTTAATACCAAACATAATTAATGCTAGATGTTTATTTTTAAAAAAACCCAACAATCTCTTTTGGTAGTAAGTAATGATAGTCCCAGTCCTCTAACGCTACAGATAAGCTTTGGACTTTCACTCTTAGCTATACCACAAAGTTCCATTACTGTGTTTGATGAGAACAAATGAAACTAAANCTTAAGGATTTGTGATGTCCAGATATTTAGCTGCATTTGTTCATTATATCCACCAATGCTTTCCACTCTCTTTACAATTAAGATATTCTGGGAACAAAGCACATTCATCTTCCAGCTGTATGTACTCAGAATATTTGCTTACATGCATATATATGCACATTTTTTTTCTCAAACTGTCTTTATAGTTCTACAAATTATAAAAATTCTGTTCCTCAGTGATTCCTGTGAAACTTCTTTATCCCTTATTTGTTCCTCTTGCTCTAGCATAAGTAAATACCCCAGATCAATGTGTTTTGACCAATAAGTTAACTTCTGCTTCTGAATATAATCAGGAAGAGAATTTATTTGGCAAGAATATTATTTTTTCACAAGCTGAGTGCTTTGAGAACCTGGCTATGATTAAAGCTGTCTCTTGAGCACATCAGAAGTGTTTTTAACACAGTCCAGAGATGAGAGAAAAACAGTGTCTCACTCTGAACAATGATTGTGAATTTGAGAATCAACAAAGAGTTTAGAGATTATTTATCCAATAATTAGTGATTATCATTTTTCTATCCTATCAGGTGGAAATCCTTGATTGGAAGACAAAGAAACAGCTATGCTTCCTAGAGAAGGTAAACAAAAATCTGTTTAAAATATTAGGTGGCTATTTAAAAATTAGTAACTTTTCTTAAGTAAGCTTAGTGTTTATGAAGGGTATTTCGTCTCCTGATAGCCTTTCTTTGGCCACTGAAGAGGCAGTGATTATACACACTTCACACTGACTACAGAGTACTTCAGCCCTTTTCCAGAGGGAGCTTTTGGGCAAAGAGCACTTCATCTGCTGCACTAAGATGGTGCCAGTTGTGTCTTACTCACTCATAAGCCATAAAACTGTCACTGCTGTTGTAGTAACTCCTGACCCCTGCTAGAGAAGCTGGCTCTGAAACAGACATCACAAATTGTCCTCCCCTTTTCCTGTAAGAAGTACTTTGAATCACCCATGCTAATCCTAGCCATCTGTAAGAAAGTTACACTGTTACAATGTTTTAGTCACTCTTCAACTTGAATAGTCTTGCACCTACTAGTTGTCTTTCAAAATATGTATCTTACATATGCAATATTTTTTGTTGCCTAGGTGGAACCAAATGCCACAATTAGGGAAATCAGATCGATGTTCCATAAATTATGTGAGTATAACTTTTGCAACAGTTCATATCATATCAGAATATTCAGTATATAAGTAGGAGAAAATCACAAAATTTGAAATGTGATGTACACACACATACTGCTAAGTAACCTGCACAGGAATGTAATCACAGTGAGATTTCGGTATCATTTTTATACTATCTTGATACGACTTTGCATTTTTCTGATGCATAATTTCTCACAGATGTTCATGTTGAATAAATATTCCTAAAAATCTTTAATTAAATCTTATCTTGTTGTGTTGCATTCACTATAATAGTGGATGACCTAAAACAAACATTGTATATCACACAATTCTGTGTGGTCTTACAGATCCTCGGTGGTATCCAGCAAGGCAGTCGATAAAACTTGATCCAAGTAAGTACTTGTGAGGACTAGAATAACA
>VZTO01016541.1:6047-20632 GCA_013400615.1 Syrrhaptes paradoxus | reverse complement strand
CTAACATTCTGTGATTCTGTGATTCTGTGATTCGGTGGGTGGTCCATCCATCAAATCCATATTTTTCAAATTTGGTCACCAGAATGTCGGTGAGGGACAGTGTCAAACACTTTGGAGATGTCCAGGTAGATGGCATCAGTTGTTCTTCCTTTGTCCACTGATGCTGTAACTCCATCCTAAAAGGCCACCATGTTTGTCAGGCACGATTTGCCCTTGGTGAAGCTATGCTGGTTACCGATCACCTCTCCTTTGTTCTCCATGTGCCTTCATAGAGCCTTCAGGAGGATCTGCTCCATGATCTTTCCAGGCACAGAGGTGAGATTGACTGGCCTCTAGTTCCCTGGGTCTTCTGTTTTCACCCTTCTTGAAAATGGGGGTTATGTTTCCCCTTTTCCAGTCAGTGGGAACTCCAGCAGACTGTCATGACCTTTCAAATATGATTCATAGTGGTTTGGCAACTTCATCTGCCAGTTCCCTCAGGACCCATGGATGGATCTCATCAGGTCCCATGCACTTGTGCACCTTCAGGTTCTTTAGATGGTCTCAAACTTGATCTTCACTTATGGTGGTTGGATCTTCCTTCTCCAGTTCTTACCTTCATTTTCTGCAACTTTGGAGGTATCTTGGTATATGCTGTAATTAGATAACATTAAAACACCAGTACTTTTAAGATCAGAAGACAGAACTGTAGCAAGTTAGTAAGAATTCTTATATGCCATTGAACTTTTAAAGACTGACTCAGCTCCAAAAAATGCTTAGAAGTGGCTGATCCTTTTAAAGAACTATCAGTTAATATCTGCATAGTAACATTATTCCCAGGTATACTTCAGAGACTGCATACATGCAAGTGAAAACAGAGCGAAGGTGTGGCCCCAGAGCACTGGTATGTGCTGATCCAAACAGTTTTGTGCTTTGATTCACAATACTCAGGGATGATTTGGGGAACAACATGGGACAGGGACCTTAATCAGTAGCATTATAGGTAAGGCGATCCTTCTCAGGGAGAGATTTTAATCATATGGAAAGGAGCTATGGTTCTCCCTCAAGGGTCAGAGAATGGTCTATAGCCTTTCCTGTTTATTTGTATAGATATTACTAAACACTAATGTTTGTCAGTACACTGAGGAAAATCTGTTGTATAGTTTCGTTACAAAAAGTAAAGGAATCTTAATTTTATAAGTGTCTAATAACATATAAAAAGAAAAAAATAAAAGGTCTTGGAGACCCGCTCTGCCTTTGCAGAAGTAAAATATTTTGGACTTACTATTCCTGTAAATAGACATACTAGCTGCTCTGATTCTGCTCATCAGCTGTCTCTATAGTGTATTGAAAGTATAGAAAGCCCACGAAGAACATGAGTTTTGACCAAAAAAAAAGGCAACTGCAGTAAGTAATTTTGTTTTTGTGTTTCTGTTTTTTTCTAACAAATACATTTCTTTTGTTGCCTAGTGGTTGGACTGGTAATCTGTCTATTTTGACAAGGACTTCCTTTTAGAGGAAGACATTTACAACCTGAGACAAGAAAATCTCTGGATTAAAAAAAAAAATCTAACTTAGAAGAAATATAGAAAATATATCTTATATAAAAAGATCATCCTTTAACCTCCCAGGGCTTAATTCCACGTATTATTTCTTCAATATGAAATATCAAATTGGTAAAAAGTGATGCCATATATGAGTATTTATATTTTGTTATATTTTTAAGTATAAGAAGCCATGCTCATTGATGTTTATGTGTGGCTACTTCTACTCTGAAAATATACAAGCTGTATGTATATAAGGATTGCACAGACTACTAGAAGAATGGTAAATGCAAGCAGAGAGAGAAGAATGTAATTAAGAGACGCCTACACCATGCCTTAACAGCTGGCTCTGCATATTTATCCTGATTACAGCAGGGGATTTCTAGGAGGAAACTGTGCAGAATGGATTTGAACTTTTTTGTCTGAAGACAACACATCGCAACTGTGACTCAGACTACTTTTATTACCATGTCTGGAACTTGTCATTAGAGCTTTGATTAAGTTCCCATTTCTAGGAGAATAAGAAGACTGCAGCATGACAGTAATTGAAGATTTCTAGAATCATTAGCTTTTTTTCACTTCAGTTAGTGATGTTGCATACCAAGAGATGAAGTACAGAATACATTGACTGCATTCGTTAGTGATTTCTTCCCCACAAAAAAAAACCCCTCTTGGTATGTAACTTCACTAATCAAAGAGACAACATGCAACCCTTTTTTAGATCTGTTGACAAACTTTCGTACTCCTATTTGTAAGCCTAAGTTTTTTCTGCAGTCATCTTAAGTAATAACAAGAAACAGATCTTTTTCTTGCAAGATTTTTCTTCTTTTTCAATGAAATACAGTGAAAGGATGTAATTTAAACATTTCAAGAAAGATTATGTCTATTCGGATCTCTAGTATATTAAATTTAAACTAATTTTAATCCCTCAGATTCAGCACAGTTATTTATGATTTATTTTTCTGAAAAGAGATCTAAATCTGAGTCCAAACTTCAAACAGTTCCAACTCAAGAAAGCCTATTGATCAAAAGATTACAGTTATTCCCTAAAGATAATTATGTTTTTCAGTCAGGTCATGACATGTCATAAAACTATGTCCAGGGAGATATTACCCTTAATACAAATTACTCTTTTGTTCCTTCCAAAGGGATCACTGATGACATTTAGCTGTTGCAAGTGAATTTGATATTGTTCTTCTGCATGAAAATATGTAGAAGTTACTAACATTTTGCTTGTAAATGGGAAAAGAGGAAAAATAATAGTATGTAGCAAGCTTAATGCAACCTGAGCATAGAGTTACGTCATCTTTTAAATGAGATCTATTCAGATTTAAATATTTCCAACAGATCATAAACTTTTTTTGTAGTTAATTTAGTTAGCAGGATTTTCTAGGACCAAATGTTTTATTAGCTTTGTGTTTGTAGGGCATTCCTGTGTAAAAAGTAATCATTCAATGATTAAAACATTCTGCATATGGCCATAGGCACTTGTTAGCTGTTGAAAATTCAATCTGTTTTTTAAGTCCATTCTCAATATTACATGTTGCTGTGATCCCAGTCACATTAGTACCACTATGTAAAACTTCCTGTAAGCTTCTGATGTAAGGATTATTCTAAAGGGGGCTTCATTTACTTCATTGGATTTACATCCATAACAGGATTTTTGATAATTTTAACCTCAATATACTGACTTCTTGTCTGCAGCTTTACCACATGAATTATTTTGGAAGAATCACTACTATTACACATTTTGCTATTTCAAGATGAAAGATACTATAAAAAATTAAAAAAAATATTATTGCTATTATTATGCTGTAGTTTAAGAACATGGAGTCCTTCATGCTTTAAATAATTTGCAGTTTGAGCTGGCTGGCAGCAAAACAACACACAGCCACTCACTCACCTTTCCACCACCCAGGATGAGGGAGCAATAAAGAGATAAAGGGAAAAGAAACTCATGGTTTAAGATAAGAACAATTTACTAACTGAACTACAATAAAAATGAAAATCATAATCATGATGATAATAATTATAACAATAGTAATATACACAAATATACAAATGAGTGATGCACACTGAAACTGCTCACCACCCAGTGACCAAGGCTTGGTCCATTCCTGGCTAGTGATCCCTGAGCAGAGAGAGCCCTGAAACCACAGTCCTGGAAAAGAGATAAGAGCCCAAGAGTCGAAGAGCCTGAGGGAGTGAGAGACAACACTGAGAGAGACTAAACTTCCAGACAGATCCCCATCTATATACTGTGCATGATGTGCATGATATGGAACATACCTTTGGACAATTTGGGTCTCAATCCTGAACTTAAAGTCGAATCCAAAGCCAGTAATTTTGGGCTAAGCTTCCTCCCAGCTTATCCTGCACCCGCAGACACTGGCACAGCAGAGAAGCTGAAAAGTCCTTGACTGCCTGGCAGCAATTATTAACATCAGTACGTTATCAGCCGCCTTCTCAGCACAAATCCAAAACATAGCCTCACACTAGCTACTATGAAGAAAGTTAACACTGTCCCAGACAAAACCAGGACTCTGACTCATACTTAAATTCTGTGTTCTCTGTCTTTTGGTAATTATGTTATAAAAATTAAAGACTTGGAACGAATTTTTTTTGTTAGCATAAGTGTTTAGATTAGAATATTTTGCCAGTACAATTAAGTTTAATACAAAAAATTAGAAACTATAAATTATTAACCAGTTTGTTTATTCATGCTTTGTGGAGTTTGAAATAACATTTGTCTGCACATATTAGTTTCACGTTAGCATGATATGAGTTTAAAAACAGGTCATGATTAGTTTTGGACTATTACTGTGCTAGTTCTCAAAATCTTTGGGAAGTGGATGAGCATATCTTTTAAGGAGTCACAAAAAGACAGATGACGGAAATTAAATGTAGTGTAGATAATAACTAACCCAAAAGAACACTGAAAAACTCCTAGTAGAATTCATTAGATGCCATGAATTGTATGTTTCTGTCTTGACAAGGGTTAGTAGTTCAGTGCTGTTGTGGTGCCTAAATGTAAAGAGGATCTTGGAGTAGGTATTTCAGTCATCTAGATCTCTTGAAGATCTTATCTGATGGGTAGCTCTGACCATTCTCTCAGTATATAACAGAACAACACCACAAAATTTCAACAAAAGATAATTATTGACCACCTTATTATATACTAATGCAGTTATCTGGGAGAGAATGTTAGGGGTTCATCTACCTCTTCCATGTCCTAGAACCCTTTTCTGGTCAGGAGATGACAGAAAACTACACATGATTACACAGCTCAGTGACTAATGATATAGATTATTTAATTTCCTGTTCAAAATATGTGTCTGTCATTTTAGCCAATTATAACATAAGCGAAAGTACATCGTGTTTCTGAGAGACAAAAATCCAGATCTCTCTTTCTGACCATCTTTTGACTCTTTTCATTGGTTTGGAAATTATTTATTCACCATAAATAAATTTATTATTCCAAATTTATCATGAAAGAATTGTAGGCAGCTTAGGACACCTGCAGAACTACCTGTTTGAATATACTCCCAAAGAACATTATCTCAGCAAAAGAACTCTAAATTGCAGACTATAGAACAGAGCAAAACATTTCTACTACTTACCTAGATTCTCTCTACCTCAAAACTGCATAGATAAAGCCTATGATAGCCACATTCCAAAAAAATGAAACCAAACCACCAAACCAAAACAAATGAAACCTGCTAAACAAAAAAACTCCTACAAAACAAAAAAGAAAATTATGAAGATACAGTTCAGTACTGCAAAGAGGAGAAAATTATACACTCCCAAAGGGACAATTAATATCACAAGAAAACCAAAGAAAACTCCATGAATGGAAGTGAGATAGGAAAATACACATCCAACATAAACTTACGATAAGACCTGTTACCTGTTAAAAACAAACTGCAAAAGGAAGCACTGTGTATTTTGTGCCATTTAGTCTTTATTTCAGGATCAAACAACATTTTGAAATTTCTCCTTTACCAAAGTTATATGATCTGTTTATTTAATAAATAATATTTGTGATAATTTGTTTCTGTCATGACTCTAAAATACATGCATACATAAGCATTGCCAGCTGTAAGAAATTACCAAAATGCTCAAGAAAAGACTTTGTGACTATACAAAGATTAGTATTACATCTTGACCCACTGTAACAGAATTTATTAGTGATTACTATACTGGAAACTACTAAAAAGATTTTCCTTAGAGGTTGGATACAGACTTTTTGAGCTTCTTTGAAGGAATTATTCTCTGGAGAATGGACAAAACTCTTTCTTAGCAGGGTTAAAATCACTCTTCTGAATATATAACTCCTTTTGTGAACAGTGTATCTTATTCTGAAAGACAATACTGTGCACACTGTACAGAATAAAATAGTGGAAAACAGAATAATAAAATGGTTAGGGTTGGAAGGGATCTTAAAGCTCATTTAGTTCCAACACACTTGCAATGGGCAAGGACATCTCCCACTAGACCAGGTTGTTCAAAGACTCATCCAGCCTGGCCTTGAACACCCCCAGGGATAGGGCATCCACAACTTCTATGGGATACTTCTTCCAGTGTCTCACCACCCTCACAGGCAAAAATTTCTTCCTAATATCTAATCTAAATCTACCCTCTTTAAGCTTAAATCTATTACCCCCAAGTGTGACACTGCCTGGTGTTGTCAGCAAGCTTGCTGAGGTTGCACTCAATCCCACCGTCCATGTTGCTGTCAAAGATATTAACATCTGTCTCAATACCAATCGCTGAAGAACACCACTTGTCACTGGTCTCCACTTGAACATCAAGCCATTAACTGAAACACTTTGAGTGTGACCATCCAGCCAACTCCTTATTGGACCAGTCGGTGGTCCATCCATCAAATCTGTGTCTCTCCAATTTAGACATAAGGATGTCATACTGGGCAGTGTCAAATGGTTGTCACAAGGCCAGGTAGATGACATCATTCACTGTTCCCTTATCCACCAACACTGTAACCCCATTGCAGAAAGCCACCAAATTTGTCAGGCATGATTTGACCTTAGTTAAGCCATGTTGGTTTTCACCAAGTACAGCCTTATTTTCCATATGCCTTAGCATAGTTCCCATGAGGATCTGCTCCATGATCTTGCCAGGCACAGAGGTGAGACTGACTGGCCTGTAGCTCCCCAGGTCTTCCTTTTTGTCCCTTTTTAAAAATGGAGGTTATGATTCCTCTTTTCCAGTTGTGAACTTCAGCAGACTGCCACGACTTCTCAGATACGATGGATATTGCCTTGGCAACTTCATCTGCCAGTTCCCTCAGGACAAGCAGATGCATTTCCTTAGGTCCCATGGACTTGTGCACCTTCAGATTCCTCAGATGGTCTCAAACCTGATCTTCTACAGCTGGTGGTTCTTCCTTCTCCTAGTCCTAGCCTTTGCCTTCTGCAGCTTGGGCGATGTGGCTTGAACACATGCTGGTGAAGACAGAAAAGTCATTTAGTACTTCAGCCTTATCCATCCATATGCCAGGCAACTAGGTCTCTCATATCCTTCTAGAGAGAACCTACACTTTCCCTAGTCTTCTTTTTATCACCAACATACCTATAGAAGCTTTTCTTGTTGCCTTAGATGTCCCTGGCCAGATTTAATTCTATCAGGGTATTAGCTTTTCTCACTTGACCCTTGCCTGCTCTGACTGTTTCTCTGTATTCCTCCCAGGCTACCCATCCTTGCTTCCACCCTTCATAGGCTTCTTTATTGAGCTTAAGTTTATCCAGGAGTTCCTTATTCATCCATGCAGGCCTCCTGGCATTTTTGCCTGACTTCCTTTTTGTTGGGATGTATCTTTCCTGAGCTTGGAAGAGGTGATCCTTAAATATTGACCAGCTTTCTTGCGCCCTTCTTCCTTACAGGGCTTTGTGCAATGGTACTCCACCAAGCAAATCCCTGAAGAGGCCAAAGTCTGTCCTCCTCGTGTCCAGGGCAGTGAGTTTGTTATGCACCCTCCTCGCTGCCTCAAGGATCTTGAACTCCACCATTTCATGGTCACTGCATCCCAGGCTGCCCTCCACATTCCCCACCAGACCTTCCTTGTGGGTGAGAACAAGGTCCAGAATAATAACTCTCCTTCTTGGATGCTCTATCATTTGGAGAAGGAATTTATCATCAATGCATTCCGGGAACCTCCTGGCTTGCTGTCGTGGTTTATAAAGCCACAGGGACAGTTTTTGTTAAAAAGCGGTGGGCTGAGGCAGGGACAGGGAGGGTTTCACTCACCACTTAGGATCATGGGCAAGAAACTGACACGACTTGGGAAGAACAAGAAAACAACTGAATTTTATTAAGTATTTACAACAAGAAGCAAGATACTGAGAGAAAGAAAACCACATCTTAGAAAAGGCACTTCTCCCCCACCTCTCCCTTCTTCCCAAAGCCCAAAGGCTTTGTTCTGTACCTTCTCCCCCCATCCCCGGCGGCACAGGGGGGCAGGGAGTGGGGTGCAGTCAGCCTGCCGCTCCTTCCTCCTCAGGGGAGGGATCCTCACACTCCCAGCTGCAAAGTGGGGTTCCTTCTCATGGGAGAGTCCTTCTCAAGAACTACTCTAGTGTGAGTCCTCTTCCAAACGGGGCTACAGTCCCCTGACAACTGCCCCGCTCCATCGTGGGCTTCTAGTTCCAACACAGGGTCCTCCACGGTTGCATCTTCTCATGGGCCGCACCAAGGGACAAAAAGTGCTTCACCACGAATCTTCGCCATGCTGCTGGGGAAATGGTGGAAATGCTCTCCTTCACTGACCGGAGTGTTGTGTGGTCCTTTCATCTCAAAATCTTGCTTCTCTCTCTGCTGCAGGTCTTCATCGTCTCCCGGGAAAACGGACTCTCAGGAGAGCCATGGCGGAGGCTTGGGCTACTGCAGGTCGGTTCACAGAAGCTGGGCAGGTGGCTGGAAGGCCGGCCCGCCCGACCTGGGCCCTGCCCGGGGCCACGCCACCCCATTGTTCCGTGCCCCCTCTTAAATCTGTTATTTGCAGAGGCACCGATTGTCTCAGCCCTGGCCTGGGGTGGGTCCAGCCTGAAGCTGGGAAATTTCCAGCAGTTTCTGATGGGGGCTAGATCGGTGGTACTCCTTCCACCACCCCACCTCCCGGTTACCAAACTCTTGGAGCTGAGGGGTGGGGGTGAACCCTTAGCAATCACTCTTACAGGAGCCACCACTGTAACGCCTCCCTTGCTGCCAGAGCAGACTGGGATCTAGGGGAACTCTTAGCAGTCACTTACAGGGGTCGCCCCTGCAGCCCCTCCCTTGCTGCCAGCAGAGCTGGAGTCCAGAGAATCCTTTAGCAGCTACTTACAGGAGCCATTATTGTGGCCCCTCCCTGCTACCAGACAAAATCCCCACACAAAACCATAACACTTGCTTATCATAGAATCACAGAACCATAGAATGTCCTGCTGTGTTGTCCCTCTAACAGATATTGGTGTAGTTGAAGACCCCCATGAAGAACAGGGCATGTGAGTGTGAGACTGTCTGTCTATAGAGGGTCTCATCTGCTCACTCTTCCTGGTCTGGTGATCTGTAGCGGGCCCCCACTATAATGTCACCTGTCCCTGCCCTCTCTTTAATCCTGACCCACAAGCTCTCACTCAGCTCCTCATCCATCCCCAGGTGGAGCTCTGTGCACTCCAGCTGGTTATTGACAGAGGGTAACACCCCGTCCCTGTCTCCCCTGCCTCTCCTTCCTAAAGATCCTGGATCTTTCCATTCCAGCACTCCAGTTATAGGACCCATCCCACCACGTCTCTGCTATGGCCATAAGATCAGAGCTCTGCAGGTGTGCACACATCTCTAACTCTTCTTTTTTATTCCCCATGCTACATGTATTTTCATAGAGGCACTGAAGTTGGAACTCCAATGAAGCTGACTTGCTGACTGGAGTGTCTGGAATTCCTTTGTGCTGCTCTGCAGGTGCTCTCCTGCTGACCCATGATCCTTCTTGAGGCTGTGGGCATCTAATGCTGTCCCTGGCATCAAACTGGTAAGAGTCAGATGGATTGAGGTATTCCTCCCCAGCAACTTCAGCTTGAAGCCCTTTAAACTAAAATTACGCATACTCAGATTAGATGTGAGTGTCATAATTTTGACCTTTAAAGTATTACTGGTGCTTGAAGTACAACAGAATTCCGACCCTCAGCTGTGCACCTTAAACACATCCCCCCACCCCAAGCAGGTAAAATCCAAGATACACACCAACCATACACCACACACTTGCCCAGGCTTCCATAAACCCAAGTTCATGGACCAGACAACTCACAAGAGACAACTTAAAGATTGTACCTTTTTCAGGTGTTCTTAGACATGTACTGCAGATTCACAGCAGTGACAGTTTTGACGTTCATACTGATATAAAAGCAGTTAAGAACTATTTATTGGTCATCTATGTTGTCAAAACCAAACTGTATGTAGCACCAGACTTTACTAAGTTTAACTAAATCTAACTAGATTTTAATCATAAGTATTTATAGCAAAACACAGGTCTTAAAATGGCCAGCTGAACTGGACGTTTAGAGAGCCTGTTTGTCAGCTGCAAAAGGATGCCAGACTTCCAATTCACATACAGGTGTCGATAATATTAGACATTTAAAGTTAAGGCCTCCCCAACTGGAGATGAGATTTAAAGGTATATCAGAAGCTGAAAAATACATCTTACAGAGATTTGAGAATCTTATTTATCTTAAAAAATGTCGGGAAGCACCTTAAGGTGCTTTTCTAAGTCATCTAGAGATAGGATTTATGATATTAGGGATTACTTTAAAATATAAAAGCAGATCAAGAACTCCTACTTGGAGGCTGAATATATGCTGAAATTGCTTTATCCTTTCTTTTTTTATTTACGTAAGAACAATTTTTAACAAAACACGTTACCTCAGACTGGGATACATTCTCTCCATCCTTGAAGACTTTTAACTGAATGTAAACAAACAAATGTGGAACAGAAAATGAGAATCTCTGTGAACTGTATCGCATGCAGATCATTTGATGCTATAAGTCCATTTTAACTTTAAAATCTGTTAGTATATAATTAACACTAGTTATTACACAGCTGCTGCTGGGGAGTAATCCCTTGGAATACGTTTGTTTCTGTACTTGGATTCTTCAAGCGGTCCATATACTTTCTGTGCTTTCTAGAGCTGATAGGTTTTCAAGTCTTAAAAATGATCTGTTTTAAAATTTGTTTTTAAGCTCTTCATTACATTGTGTTTATTGCTATTAATATAAAAATCAAAACATTTTAATGGCATTGTATATGTTATTGACAAGATAATTTTTTTCTGAAGAGCTTGCTTGGCCTCTTCTTTGTATTAGCCACTCATGACATAAAAAGATGTGTTTCACAAATGTGGAGGAATAAGAGCTCTTTAATAATTAAGATACTTAATTTCATAATTGAATAAACTATATAGTTAATTACCACATAAGGAATTTGTTCTACCATATAAGGCTGTAGAGAAACATGACATTAAAAATGAATGTTTCCCTCTGTTATATTTTGCATATGCAAATTCTAATTTCAGACCTCTGTGTGTGCATTTTGTTTGTTTGTTTCCTTTAACAAAAGTCCCTGAAATCTCTGGCTACTTTGATCATGCAATTTTGACAAGGAGCTTTTGTTTGTTCCCCCTCCAGGCCCACATTCTCTGCTACTATATGTCACTACTGGTTGTGTCAATCATGCATCTCCACTACAAGTGCTGTTGGAGAAGAGCAGCGAGTGGTAGTTAAAATGTCTAATCAATTTAAAAACATATGTTATTACACCATAACACTAAACAACACATAATTGTTGTAGCAGTACAGATGTGTGTAAGACTCGCATGTGCATTCTAATCAACTTATGTACATAACAGAGATTTATACAAATGATATACTCTGAAGCATTTTACAGAGGTTCTGTCTATTCTTTTTTTGGTAAGTTTTGAAATTAGAATTAAGGTTGAAAGCTTTCAGTAATGTGTAGTGGAGGGAAAGAGAGAGAGAGGAAAAGTAATATTCTGAGAAAGGCAAATAGAGGAGGATGCAGGAGGTTGTGCTCACACAGAAAGTGCAGCAATGGATTATTTTATATCATGTTGCTGTGAGAAAGTTCCATTAGGATCAGAAATGTTAGATTAGGAAAGACCCATGCCATATTACTCTTCATGAATTAAGAGAAACTGGTTGCCTCTTTTTGGAAAGGACAAACTTATATAAGTGCTTACAAAATCCTAATATTGCTACTAGAAATGCATATTACATCGATTTGCTGTAAAGCACTACAAGGTAACACAACTTTTGAGTGGTCTCTGCAGTATATTTTTTTGTTTTGGGTGAATGGAACGCATACAGCGGCTGTTGTAGTACATCACTAGTATTAGTTTCCTGGGATTAGCATAATGCTATTTTGTGAATCCTCCTTTCGATTTTACTGCTTCTGTGTGGCTGTTTGTTTATAGAAAATCCTATCACCCAGATTCATTAAAAGTCTGCCTAAACAGCACAGTTCTGTATAATTTTCTTTATAATTATTTTAAAAACTCTGCATGAGAAAAACTCTGCAATTTTTTATTCAGTGTAACACTCTCCTTTGAGAGGTACATCAAGGCTGATTACACCAGGATATGATCAAGCTGCTAAAAAAAGTATGCAAAAACATCTACACTTTTCATTAAAAAAATCATTTTGATACAGAAAAGTTGTTTGGTCTGGGACAGCAAGGAAAAAGTTTTGCAAATGTTATTCCAGAATAATGATATTCAGGCACTGCTTAAAAACCCATTTTGATATAAAAGTTTGAAAATATTCTAGAGAAACCTACTTCTATAGATACAGATGTGAAAACAACTCTGAAGCTTTTTTCCAACAAAGCCAGGTCTACTGGAGGGAAAGATCACCTTTCTCTCACATTCCTTTATTTTTTTCTGCCCCTCATCCAAGTGATATTAGAAATTTATATAGCTGAATTCATCTCCTATCTGCAGCATTACCTATGTCTTTCAATGACTTGCACTAAAAGTTACATGGTTGAAGGAATTCAACTAACGTAAGAGAGACTTTGAATATTCAATACATAATTATTTTTTTCCCATTGAAACAGGAAGGGTGGTGTCCTTATGACTTTGTGGGAGAAATATTCCAAGTCCTTTAAAATGTGTGTGAGAGGGAGAAGCTGTAAGGTCAGTGCATTCAATGGAAAAAAATTATCAAAGGGGACCAAAATGACATCTTGAATGTTTCATAGAATCACACAGTGGGGTCTTGGAATAATCTTTCTGAAAGCTTTTTAATTTTCAAATTTTCACAGCTAGTTATGAGTTAGCTGTGTTAACCTTAGTATCATAGCATCTTGTCTTCTGTATAACTTCCATTCCTTGCTGTCTTTCCCACTTTACTTTTATAGTTTTAATGTCTGGATATAGATTTTGTGGTGTTCTCCTACATATTGTAAAAAGAATGGCACTAAAGAGAAACAACATTAATTTCTTGTGCATTATGTAAATATTTAATTCCTTTGATATAACTAAAGCCTCAATACAATTTCAAATTCATGGACAAAATTCAGAAGTTTCCGCCCTCAGAAAAAAATATATTTGAAGTAACCTAGTAGCAGTGAGAACTAGAAGAGGTTACTTAAACTATGTGAATTGTCCTCTAAGGATAAATATGAGGATAAGAGATGCATACTTGTAAATCCTCTTTTTCTCTAAAAATTAGTGGAGGAAAAATGTCTATCAGTATGCAGTCTAAAAAGAAAAGCAAAGTTTCATCTTTTAAATTATTTGGTCAACTCAATATATTTTAGTTTGTTTATTATTTTTTGCATGTTTAAAAAAACCTTCAGTTTGTGTAAGTATGTCAAGTTTGTAGTATATTGGGGTATTTAAGTTCATCTCCATTTAACCTGTAGATGGCATCACTACTACATTTACAAATGGAACTATACAAAACAGGGGTAAAACCTACTGAAAAAGTTTCTTAAAACACTTCAATACTGATTATAATGGACAAAATACATTAGAAAGTGTGATTTCCCTCAGTATTTCAGTGTTTTTAGGTCATTCTGTGCACATTTTGTGGGCCATATACTGAGACATCTTTTGGAGTAATTTTGTTAGAGGACGGACATGATGTTAGATAAATCACATAATGCTCAGTTTTCTTGACATCTGTGTATTCTGCCCCAGTTTCTTTGCATTTTTTGCCATTCATTACTAATATTGAGATAACATCTCTGACACACTGGTGCCCTCTCATGTGTTGTACAAACATGTGAAAGAGAAGTTTCCTGCTGTCTTGCTTTTATTCTTTGAGAAGCACTGAAGCGCAGACTGAGGAAGCAATTGTTGAAGGGTTTTTAGCCCTTCTGCCTGTTTTCTGTATGATCACAGCTCAAGGTCATGCTGTCTTTGTGCCTCAGTTTCCGATGTCCACAATATTTCAAGCTGAAATCATACAAATTGGCCAGTGTTTTGCATCTGAAGTTTGCTTTCCTGACTTCATAATCAAAACAAGGAATTGGAATTGCAGGAAAATACATACTGGATCTTAAGTCCTGAGGTCATAACTATGGTTATTGTAATGTAAACAGTGTTGGGTGGAACTGTGGTCAGAATGGAAGAGTCAGTAACAATTGTATCAGAATCCTAGGAAAATACAGTTTCTGTCAACCTCTCTAATACATAGTTTAAGGCAGAATTTGCTATCAACAGCTTTTAAATATTTCTTGTATTCACTGCATTAATCTGCTTACTTTGCATGAAAGAAAGAGGAGCTAAAAGGGCCTGTGATAACAAAACCTATTTGAGATTTCATCAGTAACTCCTGCCATGATTTGTTGAGTGTCTATTGATCAATGTATATAAATTTCAGGGAAATTTATTAAAATTTTAAACAGCTGAGTGATATTGTTTCCTGCTACTGTGATGAATAATACTGTCCACATACAAAAATTGTATGAATTATTGCAACTTCCTGCTCTCCCCCTTTCCCCTCCCCTCCTTTTTTCCCCTCCCTTCCCCTTTCCCTCCCCTTCCCCTCCCC
>VZTO01016540.1:26319-42978 GCA_013400615.1 Syrrhaptes paradoxus | reverse complement strand
GTGCATGGAGCTGAGTGTTGTTTCTTGTGCACCAACAAGAGTGAGCCTTAGAGGTTTATTTTGCACTTCAGAGCTGCGAGTGCTTCCCCTCTCAAGTGTCAAAGACCAAAATCCAAGTGCTTTGAGTGTGTGCCTAGTTTCACCAGAGGATTAGCACATGGCCTGGAACATACAAAATTACAAGATAAGCAGCATGAGAACTTTTAGAAATGCAGATAAAGCAATATTGTGCTTAAGATAAGGAGAAACCACGGGAAGGATCTAAGGACAAGAATAAACAAAAATGAAAGAAACAGGTAAAAAAAAAAAATCAGTTGACAACACTAATTCAATCTATAAATTTAAACATTTTCTCCCTCAGAAGAAACACAGAATTTTAAGCATTGTTCCTGAAATGGCAGAATAAAGTACCAATGTGAATCGGAAATAAGATGCTAAGCTCACAGGGACTTGAAAAACTCATGTTAAAAAGCTAAAGGCACTTCAAAAGTAAGGAAAAAACCCACCAAGCCAAAGACTGTTAAACTCACTCTTGGTTCTCTTTTCCCTGAAGATTATCCTGCTTCAGTCTCTAGTGTTTACTATAACAGTACAAGGTAAAGATGTAAATGGAAGTGATTAAAATGTCATTAAGCAGCATGACTGTTAAGAGACAGGAGACATTCCAGCAGGTGAGTCACTAGAGAGACAACAGCACTGACTCACAGCAACAGTGCACATCTGTAGGTGTGAATAAAGGGCACACAGATTGAAACTCTCTGATGGAGGTTTCAGAGCAAACTACTGCTACATTCTACCTTGCTCTTTCTTAATTTATCAAATCAAGTTAAAATCAGCAATTAAAGTTGTTATTTTTGTATTATTGGATGAACAAGGGAAGAGATTAGAAAGACTAACTTGTAAGATAGGATCCATAGATTCTCTGAGCAATCTCTCAGGATGGATAGGTATTTCTCCCATACACACTAGCAACACTGATTGAGAAATTGCATGTTTGAAATCCAGGTTTAAAAGAAGCCTTTTATACTGGAACATGTCTGAATGCATTTAAATAATTCTAGATTTGCAAACAAATTTTTCTTAATGTACGTACGTGTTGGTGTTGGAGGTAGCAGCCGTCTCCTAGGGGACCTTTTTGTATCATAACAGATCTGTGAATCATCTTCCTCAAAAAAACCATGTGGGTGATGGTAACCTTTTGGCCTCTCAAAATCTGAGTCATGGCAGTGATATCTACAGTGGTAATCATAAATATGCCTGCATTTAAAATATAATAAAGAACATACTATTTCAGTCAGTTTCCCTAAATTCATCTATTAGATTTTTTCTAGAAGAGTTTCAAATCTACTTTTTCTCCAGCAAGATAACAAAATATTATGTGATGTAATTACATGACTCAGTTTTAAAGTCCCGTTTCTGTGTGCAAACCAATTTTGAGATAGCAAGCACACACTTTTGTACTAGTATAGTTACATAGTAAACTCACAGGTGCAATTTTTATCAAATTATATTTTCAGTGAAGTTATTCTTACCAGTATAGCCTAAAAGGTAGGACTTCAGTTGTACATTGCTAAAAAAAAAATACTCTATTGCCATGCTGTCTTGTGAACCCTGGGTAACAGGGTTAACACAGAAACTCAGAACAAAATTAAGCCTTTTATATTCTGGATACTTCTCTTGTCAAAAATCAAATCTTGCAAGTGTGTTATTTGACTGTACTTATATTAAAAAATTAGTGACCTCAGAATTCTGTAAAATTCAGCTTTCATGCAAATTTTAGCTTGTATGCAAACTAACAAGATGCAGATTAGGGTGCCGGTCTTGCTGGAATTCAGTTGGCGAAGATAGTAGAGGAGGAGGAGGAGGAGCAGACTTAAGGATGTCTGGCACTTGTGCATATGGACTTACTGATCTAAGATAAAATGACAGTAAATTCCTCTGCTTCTGGGCTGGACTTAAAAATTTAGTGACAGATCTAGAGGATATTTTTGAACGTTATTTATTCAGCTGAAGGGAAACGTAGCTATTTTAAGGAAGATGAACACAATCTACTCAAGATCTTTTAAATGCATATGTCGTTCTACATCATAAGAAAGCGAATATTATGAAATTTAAAAGAAAATCATTATATATTTGGGGAAAAGGTGCATTTAATTTTATTTTTTTTTTTAAATAGGAAACCTTTCAGTCTTACCAAATATAGGTTCTGCTCCATGACAGGTTGATACTCAGAAGACACTCTAAGAGTCTCACATTTTACAGGCTAAATCAGAATATCACGACTTCCTCCCAAAGCAGCACCCAATCATTGCCTTCACAACTGGAAACCTATTATTTATGTACAGGAGCAGTCCCAATGCAAAGTTAGGACCTGCCCTGTTGCTAAAGCCATCACTGCCTGAAGACAATGGCACAGTGCTCAAATCAAATTAATCTGGTAATGCTCAAAGCCAATCTAACTTGGGAGCCACTCTTCTGAAGTTAAAAACTCCCCTCTCCCTATGTGAAATAAAGTTGCAGATAAAAGCATAAATTTACCAAAATTAAATTAAGGTCTTTTCTGAAATTAAGATATTGAATGCAAAGATCACAGGAGTTAAATACACAGGNAGGAAGCCTAAGATTAATACAAATTTAGATATTATGCAGTAATAAATCTGTAAGAAATGCTAGTTGTTGACTAAAATTCTATTGATGGAATTACCATAGAGCTTATGAATAAACCTTAAAAACCATCTATTCCAAACATATAAAGGCCAGGACAACTATGACAGTGTTAAGTGTTTGTATTAAGAAGACAAAAAAGGTGCCAAGAGGAGAATTATTAATAAAGAGGTATAATGAGAATTTTCAAAATGAAGTAATCCAATTCTGTATTGGTCCAGCTAGTACCTTATGATCTCAGCGCACAGTTTACCCGTTTCACCTTTCTTTGTAAGTTAGTTTAAAAGAAGAAAACTGTTGCTTGATCTGAGCTTGATCCTTCTTCCATCATACATGAAATTTTATTTATAAATTAAAAGCTTCTTTGGTTATGGACTATCTAGTTTATAGTCAGTTCAAAGTTTGTGCTTTCTTTTGAATTTGGTACAGACGTTTTGCTGGTGTCAGCATACAATGCCAAATACAAAAGATCTTTGGTACACACACTATTCCTATTCGCCATTTCATTTGCCAGGATTTGTGGAGTATTAACTTCATTAGAGAATTTTCAGTATAAGTTTGCTAAGTGAAGCCTTTACAGATATATACCTAATTACTGAAATATTTTTCCCAGTTAACAAATATCCTCACCTGCTTCCAGACAACATACTGTCTTCTTCATAATATTCTTCTCCACTAAAATATTCCTGTTCTCCCAAATAATGGTCATCATTGCAATAGTCTCGAACGTCACGTTCTTCACGGCAAATAGTAGGTCGACGCCCATCACCAGAGTCAGATCTGTAAGTAGCAAACAAATACATTTTTTATATTTTATTTATATAAATTTTATGTTTTATACACAGTTCTTTTAATGTACTCCCAAGAAAAAACCAAAAAAGCCTTAACAACTCCTGTTGTCAGAATGTGGTGTTACAGTAAATTGCTTAGAATTACAGTTCAGAACATGACTATTTTCTCTGTTTTTTAAAGATGACCTCTCTTTATTTCCATTCCCATTAAAATAATTAATATGGGGATGCTCAGTGAAGTGAAATACATTTAAGACATTTTTACAAAACATAAATTCAGAGCACTTTGAAGAAACACAGCCTCTCTGAAATGTCTGAAGTTTGCCAAATAGCTAAAATATTCAGGAGCTCTCACTGAGGTATTCCAAGAAAAATTGAAAACGGATGTGCAAATCTAGACAGTAAAAACTAGCACTGAATGTACATTTAGCAATGCACTTCCAATAATACAATATATCTTATTTTTTAAAGTTGTCTTGGAAAATATTCAGGCAAAACCAGGAAAGATTTTGGACCCCCTATAAATGAAACTGTACACATTAATACTTACAAAAGGTAATGCCAGTGTTTTTTCCAGTCTTTCCAAGTCTATTTTAAACAAGGGTTGCCATTAGGTATGATCTTTTGTCTACCGAAAACTGGACAAACCTGCCTGGCCTTTTGAAAGGGCTTAAATAATTTTGAACTTGAACAAAATTTTATCCTTTTAGAACAGGTGATAGAAAATTTGACGTAGAAATTGCCACTTAAGTTATTCAGCATATGCACTGTCACACAATTAATTTTGAAAATTAATCATGAAAAAAAAAAAAAGAAGCAATAGGAAAAAGGGAACTGGAAAAAAGGAAGAGAAACTACTTTGTCCTCTTCAATTATGTCAGAACAATATCAACTCACCTAATATATGTTTCATAGTAGCGGGTTCTATCCAGGTAAGCCATGAAAATAAGGAGAAAGATATTTTAAAATCAGATAGTTTAGAGAAATTAATTGGTGATTACAGTGACCGTGCTGTAACTAATAATTTCACTTTAAAGAAAACTACTACTTTCAAACCTTGTTAAAGTTATATATATTTCCCATACATCAGAGCTCTATTTTAATATGTTTCAACATCAATAGGCAACAGAAATGAAGCTAAATATAAAAATTAGTTTCACGTAGCATAAGGTTTCTTATAGTGTATTTACAATATATAAATTTATTTAAAATTATATACATATTTATAAGTTTACCTCCTACTGCTCGGCCTTCTATGCTTCTCATGATCAGTTCTGGAGTAGGAATGGTAACTATTTTCAGATCTATGCTCATGATTTCCAAAATTTGTGTGTTTTCCATGAACAACTTTGGAGACGTTGGCATTATTGAGATTGGCATTTGTTGAGTTTGGAACTTGCTTTCCTACTGAGTTGTGATTATGATGATTGTGGTACACAGAATTTCCTGCCTGAGGATATATACTTTTCTCAGTGTCACTTGCAGATGGAATTGAAGGCCGCTGAACATGTAAGGGGCGGTGTGTGGTGTTGATCTGTTGAAATGAATCTCGTCTGTCACTGCTAATATGGTTTATGTGGTTGCCAAAGAGGGCACCATTCCTCTGTT
Organism: Syrrhaptes paradoxus; assembly: GCA_013400615.1. NCBI lineage: Eukaryota > Metazoa > Chordata > Aves > Pterocliformes > Pteroclidae > Syrrhaptes > Syrrhaptes paradoxus. The sequence goes on along the minus strand of VZTO01016540.1, from coordinate 37,915 downwards.
TTAGGGGAAGAGAAAGAAAAAGATTACATCAGATACCTTAACAGAACACATTTTTGACAGTGATAACTTAATTTTCTTTCCTACATGCATACAAAAGTAGCAATTCAAATAATCAGTGATTTTTCTTTCTAATTTTACAACGCCTTGGGTGGGATCTCCTGAAGTGATAGAGATGCAATTGTGATAATGACAATATTTGTATTTCCAAGACAAATCGACATTATGCTGTGATCATTATTCTTCTTCCATACAATTTAATGTGACATCCAGCTTTCTCCACATTTTATTACACAGGAGAAACCTAGATTCCAATACATGAACATGCACCAACTTTCTCAGAAGGGGATGTGTCTGCTTAATTTTTGAGAACACTTTGGTGGAATTCTCTCCTATTCTCTCAGAGCATCAGTTTGCAACAGGCGTCACTCAGACAGGATGGAGTGCCATGCAACAGCTTGCAAGCGTATCTCAAGTACGTAACATCAAACTTCAGTGCTTCCATTCTTTCTTCTTGCAGAGGTACAAGAAACAGTAATAACTCTTTAGCAGCCCTGAAGAGTGTAATGGATGGTGAAAAAGAGAATGAAGTGCTAAGTTATGACCATGACATGCAGCTCTCTTTTACATCTGACCCAGATTATGTAGCCTCCCTGTCTAGCCAGGTGTGGGTCTTGGATGACAGCAGTCTGTCTTGAAGCTCAATCTAGGGGAGACAGGAGGTAATGACGGTTGGCAGAGAAATGCATCTGCTGATGGGAGCTGCAGCACTGTCCCTAGTGCTACATTCTCCTTTTTTGCAATGGACAATAGCAAGCTATAGGTCTTCTGACATAATTACTGCAGAGGCATGCTTTTACATCTGCTTCTTTTGAAATGCTTGTGAAAAATTAAGTTTTCTTGCTGGCTGACAAAAGGTTTGCAGGTTGCTCCTGATTATAATACCAACTTTATGTGTTCACCATTAGACTTAATATTTATAGCATAAAAGAAGAAAACTAATCTTTTCTTCTGAGTGGTTCTTACTGATATCCCTCACAGGTTACTGGAAATGGCATTTATATTTAGTTTGCTCCTGTGTAATTGCATGCATTTTAAAATTGCAGGTCTGTGTCTGTTGTGGTTTGGCTGCATAGAATTTCATTCTCTTTGTCCTATCTACCACTGCAGAAGTTAAGACACCTCCAGTTTAAACCTTGCCACTATAAAAATGTGAGATGGCAAGGTTCATACCTTTTCTTAGGATTTGCTTAAGAAAAAATAAAAATTAATGAGAAAGAATCAGGGGTAGAAGAATCACCCTGCAGGAACTGCCTCCTAAATTTATAATGAGATGCAAGTGTCCTGGTAATACCATTTTTATATAGATATATAAAATTTAAAATATTTATATCGTGCCAGTTTGAGGGGGTTTGAAATTATTATTACTACTACTACTACATATTCCAGGATAAGCTCATTCTTTACTCTCATATTATATGATAAAACAATTCACATAGTTGTGTTCCAACATTACTTTATAAACATCTTCCTCCTCCTCTGGATTGTTTTCCTCTGGTTCATCATCTTGCAAGTCACAGGATATAGCTCGGCGTATTTCAGGGCCAATATCATGAAGTGTCCTTAGTCCTGCCTAAATCAATGACAATATCATAATACATTAGGAATGCAAATTATTTTTTTTTCTTTAATTACAGGCGTGTAAATTTATTTTAAAGGGTGGTTAACAAGTTTTAGTATCCTGACATACATACATCCATAGAGGATGCATCCTACTATACATCTCTTTACTGTTATTAATAAAAGGCTTGTATTCCAGTACAACCCTGTTGAGGTGATCATGTAATTATTATCACAGTGTACATCCTGACTAAAAGACCACCGATGTTTATGGAGCTCCACGGAAGTAAAATTCTGATATAATAGAAGTAATTAGCAAGAATAATAAAATGCATTTCAATGAGATGTATATTTAATGTTGAACACGTTTGCAGCCTGTGTCCACAAAGGAAACACAAGGAGATCTTTGCTATAGCAACAGCAATTTTAGCAGAGCTCAGATGGAAAAGAAAGCAGTGAAATAATTCCAGCTCATCTGCACTGCACTGTGATATGCAGCTATTTGACTTAAAGCTTTAGTTTAGGACAGAAAACCACGCAGCTACAGTTGCATGGACATCAGCGTATACCGGTTTATATTCCTCTCAAGCCCACTACCACAAACAAGCTTTAGGAAAAGACATAATGCTGAAACCTGAAAGGACAGACCTGCACATTAGAGAGCACATGGATATCGTACTCAGAGCCAAGAGCTCAGTGCTTTTGTATAGGCCTTCCTTACTTCAAGGAGGAGATATTTTTTTCCTGTTTTAACTCTGGCTGTTGTGATCCAGTGCAAAAAAATGCAATCTTGTTCTTACAAACTCATTTTTTTAATCTCCTCAAGTTCAGAAGAAATCAAAGACTTCTTTGTTTAGCCCTTTACTAACACCACACTTACACTACTAAAATGCATGCACAGCACTTCGCTCAATTCTTGATTGTGATCTAAAAGCCTGATTTATTATTTTTCTGCATTTTTTAATGCAGATGTGAGGGCTGTCCCAGCCCAGAGCAGTACGGAGATGAAGGACCTTGGAGGGCACCAGCCATGGTTTGGTCCCGTTCCTGCTGCCTGTCACACACCTTCCCTGGAGAACACAACAGCATTGCAGTCAGGTTTCAGCTCAAAACAGAAACAGCTGGTTTGCTGGGGAACAAAATGGCACTTACGCAGTGTGGGCAATCAGAACATGGAAAGGGATGAACCAAAAAGCTTTGAGTCTATCAGTGTAGATTTCCTAGAGGCTCTTCTCCAGATTTTACTCATTCCAGTATTTAACTTCCTGAAAACAGCCCTGGACTAATCATATTAGCTACATAAATTTGGCAATTATATTTTCTTCTTCTGAGAGTTCCACTACAATTGAACAAGGCTCTAAAAATAAATTGCTAGTGGGTTGATACACAATATATGCTTCATGAATACATTTTTTCTCCCACTTATGCTAATCGCATAGTCAAGACCTTAGTGAGATTATGCCATCATTTTGGTGGTGTTACAGGGAAATAAAATTAACATTTTTAAGGTACAGATTTCAAACTAGAAGACCAAAGGCTTCTATTTATTTAGCAGAGGCAAAGGTAGCATTTATTTAGCACAGGACTCCTATTATATTGTGGTTATTCAGTCACTAGCAAGTATAGTCACTTGCATTTCACGCTCACCGTCTGCTTATTTAATAGCAAAGAGAATAAAAAAGAACAAAAAAACCCCAAAGCTACATTGACATTTTAACATAAAAATAAACTGAGGTTAGTATGAACAGAACACCATGCAAGAACTACCAAAATAAGAAAATAAGCATGCAGAAAAATAGCTGAAGACCTACACTATAGCAGTGAATATAAGAGATATAGTAGTCAAGTCTCGACTCCCCAGCATTACACATCTTCATAGAGCCCATCTTCTAACGCTGAAGCTGAGTGCACCGCTCTACAACTACACTAAAGCGCTGTGCTTTTAGTTGAACCCAGGCTCCCTTCAAGCTGAGCCTAACTGAACTCACCACTCTCAGACAGCAGTATTACAAATTTTAACCCTGGCAAAAGCTACTAACTAATATTCCTGTCTGCCAAATTGTGACAAAATCTCACAAATACATACCTAAAAGCTGAGAAAAGCCATGTGTTTGGCAGCAATATATTCAGTAGTGATTTAATTTTGATTACATTTCCAACTGCCTTCTGTTTTACTTCTTGGTGATTTACTCTGTCTTTACTCAAGAGAAAACAGGCAGCTTCTATCATCTCATCTCTCTTCAGCAATACTCATTCTCACGTAACAGACTTTTTGCAATGACACAGTCAAACACAGGAAGACTAAAACCTGTGACATTATATATGAAAGTATATGTTAGTTACACTAAACCAATCACCTTCATTAACTCGCTCACAGCCAGTACTGAGGCCACAGGTTCTACAAGCAACATCTCTGCTTGCAAAATTAAAATATTCCTCAGTTTATTTGCTCTAACAGAACTCCCTACAATAACTTTGTGAACTCTGTCATTGAAATGGCTACTCCCATGTACTGCCTCATTTTACCTGGTGTAATCTAAAAATATTTTAGGTAATCTAAGAACAATTTTTATGCCAGGAGAGCGCTGCATAGTAAGACAAATTCTCATGCTGAGCTCTAACTGATAAGACAATTCCTTCATTAGATCAGTCAGCTACCATTGAAGCGGGGCTGATGTAAAAATGCAGGAATTGGTATTTATCTGTCAGGAGGAAATTCCCTTCTCTGAACCACATTTAATGTATTCTGAGAAGATCATAGAGGTAGCATAGACTGACAAAACATTTAACTTTACCATCAAGCACTTCAGAACCAAATGAAAGGTCTCTTAAATAAAAAACATGCAAGAATCAAACCAACCTTCCCCACATCTCTCCATTGGCTTCCAGGGAAGAAGGGTCCTTCTGACACACATTTCCCTATAAAACTATCCCCATTTTAGTCTACCCAGCAGGAACCACAGAGACATTATAATCCACAAGAGAGCAACAGGAGTATACATTGCCCTCCATTTGTGAGGTTCCAATAACAGCTACTTTTAAATTTGAGATAATTTCTTCTCTTAGAAAAAAAAAAAAAAAAAAAGAGTAGATGGGTCTTTTCAAAACTGGGACCTGGATACCGATGTGTCCACGTTTGCCAGAGGCGTGCTCATTTCTTTTTCACTACAACTACTTAAGTTCTTGGGAGTCAATTATTTCCCTAAGTAGAACTTTACAAAACCTTTTGTTGTTATTACATATAGTGATTTAAGACTAGCCACNAAAAAAAAAAAAAGTAAAATTTGAGTGTTATACAGCAATTACTTCCTCAGTCAGTCTTTGAGCATGGCTTATCAGAGCTGTAGAGGAAAGGAAATCACAGCTACATCCTCTTTACCTTCCCCAGACAGAATAACCAGTAGACACTAAAGACTGATGTAAGAACTTTAATAAGATTTCATTTGGTTGGTAAAGATTGCTGGAAGGGTCACACTCTCTCTAGTCTCCCTTATATCCTTAATTTTTATGATAAATTCTTAATTCCTGAAGATTTCTCATGTCTGGAGAGAATTATCGCCTTTCCTTAAAGGAAGCTTCAAGATTATTTAATGACATTTTAGCAGCAAAAACCACCTTTAAACTTCTTCCCTAAAGAAGCAGAAGTGTAAATGTGAATAATAAATATTTATTTCCAAGTTTTTGAGGACCAAAATACAATTCACATAATTTCAAGAAGCAGGGGGCCCGTTCTGCCATTATATATACATCTAATACCCATTGCAGCTCACCAGACTGGAAACCTGCCTGGTTCACAAGGCTGTTAAATCAGTCAAGATGGTTCACATTTCTAACAAAATGTGTTTAGTAATCTCAGAACACTGCAGAAGACAAAATTTTTCAGTTCTGTTCACATCTAACTTTCCAACAGGGTATTATTATTTGCTATACACAAATGTTTTTGCCTAATGTACCTATAACTGGGAAAAATACCTTTTTCCCCCTCACATAGGTCTTAACCTTTTAGCAAATTTTGTTTTCATCAGAGACATTGGAAGATTAAACAGCCTGCAACAGAACTGATAAGACATGCAAGAGATGTTTAAGCACCAGTTCTAGAGGGATGACATTGATCATAACTGCATCATTGAATTACTCATGCTGCTCTGCAAGAGGACATCTGTTGTTTCTACTCAGGTTTTTCTATTTTGTTGTTGTTTCTTTGAAGTAGAGGAAGAAAAGATATTAAAGCTACTGTTTGATTGCCTCTAATTCTATTCTAGAAGTTTGCAAAAATAAGTTATTGCTTATTCAGACACTTTCTCTCCAAAATTTAATTTCTGCTGTCCTCCTTGCTTACTTTTTTCCTTCTAGAGAGAAAGATGAGATGCATTAGTCCAATGGTTAGTTAGCAAAACAGTGACACACAGTGCACTGAACAACATAATTACGTAATAAACCCAAGCATGTCTTTAAATAGACTTCCCAGTAAATGCACAAGATAACTTCAAACTAACATGATAATTCTGTGCAGCTGGGCTTTATGAGGCATAATAGCACCTGCAATGTTTTCAAGATGGCAAAAGGCACTAATACACCAGTGCTGTGTCCTAAATAGCATCTCAAGAGAAAATTAATGATGCCTCTGTCTCTGATACAGCACTAAGATGACACACATATGCTTTCAAATGCTGAAATAAGAGAGAGGTAGGAGTCCCTCAGTGAGAAAAAATGGCATATGACTAATAACTCTATTTCTGAATTGGTCATTTAGAGAGAGAGAAACTTAAAGATGCATGAAAAACACCTCCACCAAAACATCAAAGCATTTAAAAGTTAAACATAAAACATTAGACAGTTAAACATTTTTAAAAGACTACTTTTAACAAATCCTGAATAGATTTTAAATCAATTTTCCACATCTACAGTATGCATAAAACAGTAACACCATTTTAGATATATGTCTTAAATTATGAAATTTATGTATAATGCAAGACTCAAGAGTAACGGCTGTTAGAAAAACACTGAAATGCTTATAAATACCGCAGCTACAAAAAGGTAGTTTTCCCTGTATCTGAGCTCAGCCGACATCCATTTTGAGGTATGGCGCAACCAACATATAGACGCAGTTTAAGCTTAGTTTAAGAAATGCAACCAGAATACCCTTATTTAAATATAAGAATCACTATCACCTACACTATTTCTAGTAATGTAAAATAAACAATGCTCCCTCTCTTTTGAGGCATTTTATAGTGATGCCAGGAAATGGAAGAGACACTTGTAAGCTTTACTTAATGGATTTTAGAAGAATCAGAGATATTTAAGTATGCTGCTATATAAACTCACTGGATCTGAAATAAAGCATAAACATGACTTCTAAATACTTAGGTCTTCAGAGGCTTCAGAACACTGAAAGCCTATGACTTTGAAAATGTTCATATGAACATTTTGTAGATAACTAACATGTTTTTACTACCTGCTTGTTTAACAGCAAAGAAAATTAAAAAGAATAAAAAAAACCCAAAGCTACACTGACACTTCTAACATAAAAATAAACTGAGGTTAGTATGAACAAAGCACCATGCAAAAACTACCAAAATAAGAAAATAAGCATGCAGAAAAATAGCTGAATAGACCTACACTATAGCAGTGAACATAAGAGATATAGTAGTCCAGTCTCGACTCCCCAGCATTACGCATCTTCATAGAGCCCATCTTCTAACGCTGAAGCTGAGTGCACCGCTCTACAACTACACTAAAGCGCTGTGCTTTTAGTTGAACCCAGGCTCCCTTCAAGCTAAGCCTTGCTGTGAACACAACATGAACATGGAAGCACAATTAAATTGAACTTGAGCAAAATATTAACCCCTCAGCTGATGCCTGCTGGAGGGTTTTTTTCTTTTACTGTTTACTGCAGGGTTGATATCACTTATAAAATTTCCAGAGAGAAAAAACCGTAATTAGTTTAATATGAAACATGTTCCCAAAATCAAGTTCAGCTCAATAAATCCATGCTTTTGTGTACTTGTGATGTGAAAGTAAATATCCTTTAATTTTCATTTGTATGTATTAATAAAAGGGTTACATGTAAATAAATGTAATGGTTGCATCTATATTTCACATAGCTTACAGTAAGTATTTTCCCTACAAAAAATAATGGAGAATTAATTCATTCACTCCAAGTACAATATGAAAGTAATTAAACTTATTCATGCTTCACTTAACATTTATTTTACAATGTGACTACTGTTTGGCTCAATACAAATTTCCATCACTACAAAAAGACATCTCCTAAACCACTGCTGCAAATATAATTTTGTTCTGATTTTGCCCAGAAAATATATTTGTTCTCATTGCTTAAGTATCAGTCAATAGCATAAAAAAGGCACAGTGAACCCAAATGAATTTTTTTTTCTCATGTCCCAGGAGCATATAAGACAACAAAAATTATTATAAACAGCTAGCATGAACTGGTCACCTATCATTGCAGAACCACTTGCTTTTCTTCCCTTGTAATTCCAAGGGATGTTGTTATTTCATTTCTGAAGATGTTTTTGGCGACAACATGCAAGTTTAGACAAATTGCTGTTGGTTACAATTTGAAGTGCCCCTTTCTGAGTGAGAAGGAATTTGAAACTTCACGGCAAAAATATTTTACTGAATAGCCTGAGCGGACAACCTCCTGAAACCCACTGCACTTTCTAGAGTGCTTCCTCTTCTCTGATGTGGACCCAAACAGCAGCCTGGGTTAGACTAAGCAAATTCTTGTTAGCTGCATCCTTGAGGAAAAAACTGAGCTATACAGGATAAAAATCACCCTGAATGCAATTATTGTGGAGTAAGAAGGGGAATTCTTGCCTGCTGCGTGCTCTGGCATTCACAAAGAAAATCTAGCTTTGCAGGGAGCTCCCTCCTAATCTAACTTAGACCAAACTTTTACTGTTCCTTTTCCCCCCCAAACAGTTCTCAAACCCAGTATCAGAAGCAACTGTTTTCCTTATTCCAGCATTAATTCAGAAGCTACAGTTTTTACAGCTTCTACACTGTCCCCGAGGGACAGACACAGCCATTCCTCACACCACAGTGCCTGGAAGAGTCTGACCACATGCTGGCCACAGCGGAATAAAGTATCTTACAGAAGCAAATGTCTGCCCACCCACCACTGCCAGTTTTCCTTTTCTTTCTCTACTTTAGCTTGTTACACTACCATTGCACTGCAAAAGAGCCACCTGCATAGTGATAGAGGCATTTCTAAAAAATATTTTATCAAATTAAGGACAAAGTATCACTACCTTGCAAAGAAAGAAATAAAAGTAGGCTAAAGAGAAATGAAAGGGGAAGAAAGAAATAATCTTTACAACAGGTATTTTTAAAGCTCTGATAGTTTTCCTATTAGAGAATTCAGTATCACTTTCAAATGTATTCCGTCTTATTAAATACTTATCACTGATCAAGATCAACTATAACATCCTCTTAGCTGACAGTTTCAAAAGGACAGAGGCAGCAGATTCAACAGCACTGCATGAAATTGCCGCTTATTTCAAAGTGAAAGCAGAACCAAGTGCAGCCCTAAAGAACTGCTTTGATTTTGTTGGCAGAAAGGCAGGGTAACTCCCCACCACCTAGAAAACTCTCAGAACCTTGGAGGGGAAAAGCCACACTTCATTTTCTCATTGTTTTTTCTTGATGTTTTGCATCTCTTGACATCTTTGACATTACAAAAGCAGCAGCAGCCAAGAGGATTCCCTCAGTGTGATGCCCTGTTTGTGCACATCTTCATCACTGACGTCAGATACATAAATGCCACCAGGGCTAAGAAGTTAATACATACTGCAAGTTAACAAGATTTTTGTTTTGTTTTATGTATAGCAATAGACTAAAGGAAGAGCCTAAAGCAATAGAAAACTTTTTTTCACTAGTTCAATTTTTTCAAACATTATCTGAAATCAAGTTTGAATGTTAGCATTGTAACTTTAACTAGAAGCAATTAAGGATGGAAGAGGTGTGTATGTGAGAAAGCAGGGTTAAGTAGAACAGCTAATTCAGAAAGCCTGAGAACCCCATTAATTATTTCCTCAAGCCACTGAACCTCCCCAATTCAAAAATGCCTTTCAATAACTCTGTGACTATACATAACAAAATATTATTTAAAAGTAAGAAAAAAGTACATCCCTTGCATTCATCAAAAGTCAGAATGTTGAAAGTTCCTTGAAATTTAGGAGTATTTTATTGACAAATATACACTGACAACTGCTTCAAGTGCGATAAGAGGCTTGATAAAGTAAATTTAGCTGTAGTAATTTGGCTGTAGAGTGCTGGAAAAACATTTTTATGCCAATGTAACTGCATGCATAGAACACTTATCTAGTGAATTGAGAATGACAGAAAAGACATTTGGGAGAAAGGTAAAATTAAGGTGCCATTGATTTTACTTATTACATCTACTGCCATAACTTCTTGATCTAACAAAAAAACCTGTATCTTTTTACCTAACCTTGAAATTACATCTTTTCGTCTCTCCCTAAAGGTAATATATCCTAAGAACAATATTTTTAACACATGCTCCTTAGTCAGTCTGCCTTCCTGGGTCCACAGATTGAATCTTCAACTAAATACTGTGGCTTCCAAGGGAAGATTTATTCCCAAACTTGTTGAAACAGGACTTACTAATATGACTAATGTAGACCAACAGAAAACCTCACTGGCCTTTCCTGAGCTCACAGAATTTTGTTCTGTATTATGCAATTTTCTTCAACTAACTAAATATGGTGTAAGGTGATGCCTCATCTTTTATACTAGATTTTATAAAGTGTTTTTCTTGATGAAAAACATTAGTTTTTAAGACCTTGAATTCTAGCTGAAATAATGTGAAGATTTTACTTTGTAGTTCTACAAAACTTTTTAACTGACACGTCCAAGTTCTTAAATTACTGTGCACCATTTTTCTGCCTATGTTAACATAAGTCATTCCATCAGAAACAGCAGCATGAGAAGTTTTAAACAGTTTTAGCTAAAAGCAAGGCATCTAACTTAATATCCTAGAATATAACTACAGGACTAGTGGAAAAAAAAAGTAGGCATTATTCTCTTGGAAGAGGCAGTGCCTTAGGCCATTTGACAGCTACATGGTTTTCCCTTCAGTATCTACAAGAGTAATAAACAAAATTATAATAAAACCAAAAAAACCCCTCCAAAACCCCAACAAAATACCTCTGAGAACACGAGGAATAAAGGAAGGCAAAGAGGAGTGATCGAAGTTTAAAAAAATTGTTACGTTCTCATAAAACAGGGAAAATGGCAACATCCATTAATTCCTTGCCTCAACAGTTCTCCTGAGAATTNAACGAGCAGTAACAGGCAATTTGCAGGGTTCATGAGATCCTTAGGAAGCATGTTCTTAACTAATTAACTAGTTCTGCAGGTAATTCCAGCTACCCCAAGAGAAAGTTATGGCTGTCAGCAAAAGTCCAAGAGCATTTATTGCTCCTGTAGCTTTTGACACAAACCAGAACAGGTGACACTGCTTTTTATCTGCTGGTTTGCTTAAGGATTTTGTGATGTGACAACTGATCTGCAATAGGGTGAGATGTTGATGACAACATGAAAACACAGTTGGGCTTGTTCTTTACAAATAGAAGAATTGGATGGCTGGAAAGCCTTTACTTATTGTGGCCTGATAGGAGTATTTTCCTCATCTTATTTAAAGCTTTCAGCAAACAATTCCTAGTACAGGAAGGTTCTGAATGACAGAGCTTGAAATACTAAAGACCAACTTAGCCCAGCTTCTGCTACTCTCATCCCTTCTGGCAGTCCAGAAAGCAGAAGCTGTTTGCAGTGGTATTATCATGACTACTAGATATTGTGAAACCTTAACTAGTTTAAAAAGAGAAACTAAAGAAAAGCAGCTGAAGTCACATTCCTGCCCTGGTTAGAGGAAGTTTTTAATTTGAAAAAAAAAAAAAAAAAGTTCTCAAAAAAACAAAAAAATAAAGCAAAAACA
>VZTO01016540.1:1948-26140 GCA_013400615.1 Syrrhaptes paradoxus | reverse complement strand
CTACAGGACTAGTGGAAAAAAAAAGTAGGCATTATTCTCTTGGAAGAGGCAGTGCCTTAGGCCATTTGACAGCTACATGGTTTTCCCTTCAGTATCTACAAGAGTAATAAACAAAATTATAATAAAACCAAAAAAACCCCTCCAAAACCCCAACAAAATACCTCTGAGAACACGAGGAATAAAGGAAGGCAAAGAGGAGTGATCGAAGTTTAAAAAAATTGTTACGTTCTCATAAAACAGGGAAAATGGCAACATCCATTAATTCCTTGCCTCAACAGTTCTCCTGAGAATTAAAATAGAATGGGTTTGTCACAAGGAGCGTATATTTTCTCTCTCAAAGTGGATGTTTGCTCCCTGAAGCCAGGAAGAGGGTGGCATGGCCAACTACAGGAATCAGCAGGATTATAAAACTGTAATTCACCTCTTGCTTGATTCAGCAGTTAGGAATGGATTGTAAAGCTTGAGAACATGTTGTTTTCTCCCTTTCTTGCAGGAGAAAGGAGATAAGGAAGGCCAGGCTAGATAATGNATCTCCGGCAGTTGTCGAGATGCCATTGCTAAACAAATGAGAGGATAATTAGCATAGCAGCATCAGAGGAAGTTGATTTTCCATCTGTAATAAGGATGATGATAATTAAACATGCATGACCTCATTGGGTTGAGTATGAATCAATTAAAATTAATGCTTGTTGGGAATTCTTTTTCTCCTGTGAAATTTGTCAGAGAAAGCAAGAACAATATCACACATCCTAATGAAAAGAAATCGTGCCCATTTGCACCCTCAGTGTTACAAAATGAAAACGTTGCAAGATTCGTCAGGGGTGGAATATTTAATATATTTAATATAACCCTGCTCCAGCCTTGTGTAAACGTCCATTTTGATGAAGTTTTTAATTTGAAAAAAAAAAAAAGTTCTCAAAACAACAAAAAGATAAGGCAAATACAGCCAAGAATAAAAATAAAGGTCTCATATTTACTGGCAGATTTCAGTGACAGGAACTCAGGTGTAGCTGACGATATTTTTCCCCTCCAGAGAGGAGAAAAGGCTGACTAGTACTTTTTTTTTTGTTCACAATCTGTTCCACCCATACCTTAGTAAAAAAAGTCAGATGCTGCACTATTTTATGCTCAGTTCATATGATTAGTTTACATGGAGATACATAAACAAACAGTAAATTCATCTGGATGAACGGGGTAATAAAGATAAAAGTCTGCTGTGATTGCTATATAAAGTTCCTTCAGTGTTTACAATGGAAGTGTGGAGTATATTGATATAACAGTCATCACAATCTCCCTAAAAAATCGGATGAGTGTGATATTGCATGTTTCTCCTTTTCTTAGTATATTGTTCACCAGAGAGATCTGCAAACATCAAAGTATTTGAGAGAATAAATTCTCCAAAAAACTGAAGTAACATCTTCGTAGTTACAAGCCTTTCACAGATCATTCAACAAAATTTCTGTAGCTTGAAAACAGGTTTGATTTTATACCCATAAATTATGCTGCCAAAAATAGTTTTTAAGAGCATGGGTTTCTGAAAACATTAAAGTTTTATAAGCATTTAAGCTTTGGACAAAGCAAGTCTGGAATGAAGAGGCTGAAAATTGGGAGACATCAGATTTTTATACATTACAAGGCCAAAGGGATCCCCTGAGATCATTTATGCAGATTTCCCTGTAATACATCCCACAGGACTGTTCCTGGGAGGCATCGATCAGAAGAAATCAATTCCTTGAAGCAGAACATCTCTTTTAGAAAGATATCCAGGTCTGGTTTAAACCTGTATCCTCATATAATTAATTATTCTAACAAACATGGCATTTTGACTTTTTATTTGACTTGCTGTACCTTCTTGTATTGGATTATATTATTCCTTTATAGGCTGGACTGAAAACCTGTAGGTCTGGGCTTCTTCCCAACCACAGGTTTCAGGTTTCTTTGAAATGGCATTTCCACTTTTATTTTGTAAATCAAGTTGAGGTACTACTGATTTATTAGAAAGACAAAAGTAGAAGAGAGGAATATGGGGAGTAAGCAAGAAAGAAAGAACCTTCCCATCTACCAGCTTGGCTCATTTTATTACCACAGGAGCATTGTTTTAATCAGCAAAAAGCTAAAGTGCTGTGCTTCAAATCTCCTGAGCCTTTGCAGAATCCTAGCAGAGATTCATGGCCATTTTTTAAATATTTTTTCAAAATATTTTTGAAAAATATTTGTCTAAAGACAGAGGGAGACCTTATTCTTTCCAGTTTCACCTTGCCCTTAATCTTTGCTATTGAACAGGGAGCACGATCTGATAATAAACAACACTCATATTTGGAAACTCAGTGTTTGTTTCTACATTGTTACATGTGCAACTTTGAAAATACAAGTGGAAAACCATAATAGTGTGGCTTAAAACTAACTTCGAGCTCTTTATGCCCAAACAGTTCTGAAATCAAGAAGTCTGCAAAATCCTTCGTAAAAATCTGGTGTCTTTCACTTTCTTCTCAACTGTTTACAGTCTTTTTATCTCTTCCATCCCCATAATTTTCTCTTCGCTCATGATATGCAAATATAGTTCATACTGTCCTGGCAAGCTGTGTGCTCACAAATCAATCGCCAGAATCGTGATGAATCTTTATCTGCCTGTTGCATCTCATGCTTACGGTGACTTGGAACAGAATGTGTGTGTCAGAGCTGCCAGCAGAGACATTCTTAGGAAACAGGAATGAAACAGATTACCCACTTAAGACAGCAATGATGATTGTGCTAGATCAAAGTACAAACCAGCAGGATTTTTAACAAAGAAAACAGTATCCGAAACAGGTCAGCACATTCCTCCCCTTTTAGAAAGGGATTTTTACAACACAGTGCTGAATTTTGGCATCAGAATAAGAAGCTATCAGAAACATTAAATACATTCATAGTTTCTAGAAATCCACCCAGCATTAACTGACATTGAGCAAGTCCCAATCCAATAAAAATGGTGCAGTGTATGATGTCTGGAATTATTTGACAACAACCTTCCATTTGCCTGTTTCAAAGTTCATAATACAAAGGGTATCACTGGACAGAAGTGTTCAGAATATACTCTAGATGGCATACACTCTATGGACTGCTTGCTGCAGGCCTGTTGAGAGACAGATGGCCAAATCTACTGTGCTGGTTTCCATCTGCTAGCTTGCTTTAAGAGACAGCCAGGAGGATATGACATTAATGTAGTATACTAATATTACTTCCTATAAAATAAATTCATTAATATGAAGTCCAAAATTTGCAAATATTAAAAAATACTGATAAATTACTGATGAAATACCTTCCTAAGTGGAAAAGAAAAATAACAATGAGAAAAAAGAAGAAAAATGATACATATAAAAACCTCTTTACTATGAGGCAATGCGTATCAGCAAGTTTTCCGAGAACTGGCTTATGGCATCATAGGAACACAAGAAATTAAACAGTTAAAGCAAAACAAAGAATGGAAATAATAGCTCAGGTCTTAATTTATCTGATTTTACATCAGCAGCTTTAGAGTGTGATGTATCAACTACACTTGCTAAGAAATTTTAAAACTGTTGCTACTGTTTGAGTAATCCACAGAGAAGAATTTTTTGCACTTACCTTGTTAATAGACAGAATAGCAGGATTATGTTTTACTTTTCTGATGAATAAGGCCCAAAAGTGTCCCAGCTAAATAAAATCCTTGCAGCACTGCACAATCATCAGTATTCATCTACCTGCTATTTCAAGTAAGCTCACAAAATGGTTAGTTAAAAATGTAAAAACAAAATCACCTGCAGGGCAATTGTGGTATTCTTCGCAGGATATTTCCCCACCAGTCCTTGTTCTTTGCGTTTCTTGAATTTCCTAAAGTAGTCCTGTATCAGGAAGGTGGCATAGAACTTCCCCACGGTTACCTCATCATCTAAATGAACAGACCAGACAGATCTCTCCCAAGTCAGCACATTTATCAATAGCCTGTACACTCACATCTGATTTGGGGGGAAAAGTGTGACAGGTGCAACAGGTACTATGCTTTCAGCTTACAACAAGAGAACCTGGAACTACCTTAAAAGCAATGTTTTAGCAAGCAGTTTAGGCTCAGTCAGTTAAGTGAAGTCATCCTTAATAAAGACATCCTTAATAAAGAAGAAAATACGATACCTTACCAAGTCCCAGTACCTCTAAGTAAGTTAGTGTAAGTTTCTAACAAAACCATAAACATGTTTGTGCACGCATAGAAGCTGAAAGACTAGCTTTAATTACTTGGAATAAACAGATTAAAATAAAAGCTACGATGACTTACATATACNTGAGCATCTTTCAGTTTTAGTTTTATTGTTGTCCCAGATGCTCATGTTGGGCTGTATTTTCTGTCTTACTATCATCCAGTAAGACAAATTCCAGACTCTGAGGAAATCCCACAGAGGTTACAATTTCACATATTTTGTATGAAGCTCTGGTTTAAGTGAAGATGTGGTCCTTAACCACCTTCTAGATAGATGATGATGATAATAGCAAATATGAAACAACATGGTGCTTTCCCACATTATTATACATAGTGGATCAGCTGATAGAAATTAAAATAACTTCCATCAGTTAATGTAGTACAATTCAAAAGATACGCAAACAGCAACTGCATTAAAACCTAGTGTTTTTACAGAGTCACTGTTCTGAACAAAATCCAAATTTCAAAGTTTTTGAAGTTCAAAGGCTGACACCTTATGAGGATGTCAAAATCACCTGGTTCACAGCATGTTAAGAATGTATGTGGCTGTTTTATGAGTCCCACTGAATCATTCAGCTGTGCAAGTTTGATTTCTTGATAAGTAAAGCTTGCCAGAAAACTAGGAATAGTTTTCAGTTCAAAAACATTGCTTTTGTTTTCACACTTTTTTTTCCCCCTAGAGGTATCTGGCATGAAGTTAGCTATTTCCCTTTCTGCTGTGTTGCCTAATCTCTCATTTTTTTCAGTATCTTGAGATAGCTATTTGTAACATGGTTGCAAAGGAGGGCTGGTGCGTTTTAGGGCTCACATCCTGATGGACACCGAGTTCCTGTCAATCCAGTTGCTCTTGCTGGGGCAGGCAGGGGTGTCACACATCTCAGGATCTGGGTTACTCTGGACAGTTGTGACTTGACTAAACATAGAAAATCTAACCTGCCCAGACACATTTTAGCACACCTCTGTTAGAAAGTATGGATTCTTTTAGTTTTATGTCATTTGTTGTCTCCACATTTTAACTCTCTAATGGGGCTTTAGGATAGGCTTGAGTTTCGTTTTTCATTTTGTTTTGTGGGTTATTTTTTTTCTTCATATGAACACATTCTGTTAAGCAAGCTTTTTCTCTATTTGATTGTCAAGCAAATTCTCTAATCAATTGTCATATACTGTAGCATCACACATTAACATTTGATTCATGTCTCCTTGTGTCTTTTTTTTATCAATAGGTCCCAATGTATCTCACTAATTATAGTATTTCAAGTAGTATTTTTATCTGTATTATGACAGCTTTTGCTAATTTAATTAACTTTAATTTACATAACTTGCTTTCACATCAATAAAAAGGATGGG
Organism: Syrrhaptes paradoxus; assembly: GCA_013400615.1. Lineage (NCBI taxonomy): Eukaryota > Metazoa > Chordata > Aves > Pterocliformes > Pteroclidae > Syrrhaptes > Syrrhaptes paradoxus. The sequence continues at coordinate 20,583 of VZTO01016540.1, read as the reverse complement.
GAAATCCAATCCATGTACAATACTGTTGAAACTCATTTTTACTTCTGTGACAAAATTTGTCTTGAAATGAATCCTCTACCATTCAAAATAAGCTGCTCGCATTATAATGTCTGAAATGGGCTGGATGCATGTGAGAAAGTACGACAGGCTTTAACTTTAGTAAAAATGCATCAGGGATGTATTCTCCCAGCATTTTATTATATTTTAAACGTATCAAAGCAAAAATAATTATAATAATTGCTTTAATATATATTGGTTGGGAGACCAGTCTGTTGCAGGAAATATCTTCGCACACTAAAGAGCCTGCTCTGCCTAATACTGACATCTCCTCAAAGGTCCAAGTGCCCCCCAGTTCCTGCTGGGAAATAGCAGGAATTCCACAGCTCACATTAAAAGCTCACCAGTATACAGATTCAGTTTCAGCAGTAAAAAGCTTTTGAATTGACTCCTCAAAACTAATTTTTAAAATTTTTGTGAACTCTTGCTTTGATGTTCATCTGTAATCTCTCTTGGCAGCTCTTCAAGAGACTAATGGTGTTTTTTATTGGAAAGAGATCTCTTCTGAAGCGTCTAATCTAAACTTGCCTGCCTTAGCTTAGCTAAGGCAATGTAGCCCTGGTCAAACTCCCCAGATAAGCCTTTCCCCATCCTTGATACCATATCGTTTCAAGTATTTGAACAGAACCCTTAAGGAAGTGATATAGCAAATGGCTCCTAGAAATAACAAGCACATAGAGGTGACAGACTTGATATAACATATACTACTATGGTGGCACCTAGAGCATGTCTCGAGTCAGGCTAAGACACTGCACAACTACTGACTGTACCTGAGACAACAATACCTGCAAAGTCTCAGTATGCAGCAATGAAGGGCCCTTATCAATCACTCTGGCCATGCACCAACTCTTTATAAGCATATCAGATGAATGCATCACCAGTTTGCTGCACTGTGCATGCTGAGTCTGCATGTGCAAACAAGAAGCATGTGTACTTCACAGGCACAGTCAGTTGTACCGCAGACACGTGCACAACAAGAACAGAAGCCTGGCCAAGGGGAGCCATCCTTGACTTTGTTTTCTGAGTAGTACACACATAGCCAGATATGGACAGGTATAGGGAGGCAGCTAAGCGTAACTGACCACAAAATAGACAAATCTACAATTACAATTACTGACAGGAAAAGGAATAATTTCAGTAGGAAGTTTTTGGAAGAAGGCAAAAAGTATTAGGCAGGATCAAATAGGCTTGGAGGTAGAGACTGGGGAGTTTAGAGAATACAGGTGAATCTTCAGTGAGTTGTATGTATTTCTCTTACTCTCTAGTCTCCTACGAATGTTCTCATTCACACATTCAGGCATTTGACTGACATTCTAAGTTTTTGCAAAGCAGTTTCTTTTTTTTTTTTTGTACTGAAAATGTGTTGCTAACTATTAACAGTTTAATTACGTTATAGTAATGAGTTATTTAACCCATATCAATAATTAACTACCTGTTCATTTCTAGTGCATCTATTTATAATTCAGGAAAAAAAAAGCCATACTGATTATTTTCATTCTGCTCTGCAAATAATTGTTCTGTTTGTGTTCTGGAGGCATGGCCATGAGCACACGAAGGATCTAGCATTCTGTAATACCAGCAAAAGTAATAATGAAGAAAAATATTATAAACTAGACTGCTCAATATTTTTTAGGTGCAAGTGATTTTAACATATTGAATTTGGATGCTTTGTTGATTTATATTCAAGAGAATTTTCTGTCTCCTAGATGGCTGTTATCAGCTTTTATTGGTGTTACTGTCATATACAATTTTCTATTGAATACTAAGCATCAACAGAAACTAATTTCTACTGTATACCAAGCTATTTTACACTCCTATGGCATATGAATGTAAAATAGCTATATTCCTCTTTTGCTGGGTGGGTTACAATATTTCCAGTTTTCAGGTAAGTCACAACAAGGTCCACCAAACTGTAATAAAAAGTTTGTAAGTCTTAAGGACTTCCCAAAATGTTCTTATTTATACTGGGTTGTAGAAGCTGTACTGTTTCCTATCAACTGAGCGGTGATCCAGGTTTTCAGCCTTCTAACTACACTAAAGAGCTACATTTGCAGAATAAATATTAGCAATGAATTTTAGTACAGCTGAAAATAAATATACAGCTTATATTCAGCAATGAAATGAAGCTGAAGTTAACAGCAAGTTACTATGTAAGATTAGTTCTGGTAATGTAATCTTTACAGATTCTTTGTCAGGTTGATTTAGGCAGGCACAGCTCGCTATTCTGAAGCATGCATCTCTATTTCAATAAAAAAATGTAGGGGAATAAAGTTGTCAAGAGGCAACACTAATTCCATGCCACCACCCTAAAACAGAATTGCTTCAGAATATTCGGAAAGACTCATAGTTGAAAGGAACAGAGGCTGCAGAAAAAGCTCAAGCACATAGTTACAACAATAACAAAGCAATTCATCTATGCCATGCAAGCACTTAGGTGTAAGGCTAAAAACAACAGAGTAGAACACAAAAAGTTGTTTTAAATGTGCAGTATCAGTTCCCCTTTGGATAGTCAAATTTGCTAGATTTTTGCCTTCATCCTCTCTATTATCTGGCAGCCACCACACCAATAGCAAGTGGCTCCCTCCAGCAACAAAGCTAATGCTGCTTCTTGGGTCATGCTGAACAGCAGTGCAGCCAGCATGCTCCTCCTCCCCCAGAGACTGAGAGCATCACCTTCAGAAAGGGATCAGCCTCCACCACCATCGGGCCTGGGATCTTGAGTCTGCTTCCAAACCTGAGCCTGATCAGTCTTGAAAGCTGCCGTAACACTATAAAAGTACAATAAACTACAAGAAATACCGGATGATTACAATGGATCTGTGTATTGGATGTCTAGATAAATATATCCTGGGTGTGGGTGACAGTGCAACAGATCCTGCACCTTTAAAACTTGAAAAAGCAAGTAAAAACAGTCACCTAAACCTACACTACAGCATATTAATAAAAATGTATATATTGAAAAAGGCTAAATATATATATTAGAATATATATATTTAAAGAGAGAGATATAACAAATATTTGACATGTCATTTTACAGCACGTAGGAACACCTAACATACGTGCCTTCTAGTTCCCAGAAATATATTGGTGTCATTAAAATTTAGATATCTCTTTACATGGCCACATTCATATCTCAGTCATACTGGCATAAATCTGAGCCATTTCCATTCTCTGTTGACTATGGAACTGCTCTGGTTTAACTAGTGTAACTGAGATAATTTAGCCTCTTGATTTATCAGTTTGGTAACAAAATTATTTTTAAGCTGGTAAAGTTTTTCAGTTTTCTCCCAGAAGTATTCAACATATACAAAGATATAAGCTATAATGTAGTATACATTGTCAAGCTTAATTAGCACTAAACATATTATTTTGCTCAATGCATTGAAATCAATTTAAGCACAGCTTATTTTGCTGAATGACTTGAAATCAAGAGTAGATTTAGGTCTAATAAGGTATTTTTTTTTCAAGCAAGAAAATAAGCACAACATTTTCCTCTCTTTCTTTTTGATCTAAGGGAGTTGTACTTATCAGTCGTATAGGTATTATCTAGTGTAACAGGGTATAATTTTCTCTATACTTATTTTATTGTTTGTTGTTCTTTAATGACATTATAACTGCAAAACTTAGTAACTTTATTTCTTTGGTTCCTAACAATCTAGAAAGACCAAAATGCAGAGAGAATAGCATATTTCAAAGTTTATCAGACTGACCGCCAGCTGGAGGGACAACTTGGTCAAGTAACTTCATACTTGTTTTCTTCCATATTTTCTTTATAACTGCTCTAAGTTCTTCATTTGCTTGCTCTAGGTTACCTGTGGCAGTGAAACAGGAAAATGGAGGATGGCAATTATGTTTCAACCACCTGCAATGATGATTTGGATAGCAATTAGCTGTATACAAATAAAGACTGTGACAAGGATGCTTTGCAGCAAACTGAAGCTACAAGAAGTAGCAGGTAACAATACTACAACAACTAAAGAGAAGAAAGAGTGTAAGACGGCAAGCTTCTGGGGCTTTCAGATCAGTCTCTGGAGTACCGCAGAGCCCCACCGTAAGTTACAGATCTTGGCTCTACTCTATCACTCAGTACCTTCAGTTTAAATTGTGTGGAAAGTGATGACTTACTCTTTACAGCCCACTTCTTTCTTGACCTGAAGATGAGCCTTTATTTGTTTAATCATAGTAATTACTCAGCTTTACAGGCTTGAAAGTTCAGGTAACTGACTACTGTGCAGTTTTTAATCTCTGGCAGTGCTCACCTAAACCACAGCAATGCCTGAGCAGGCTTAATCTAATCAGTTTGTTATTGGCAGTGGAACCCAAATTCTGCTGAGAATAGCAGAAGACATGGAACAGAAAGTAGTAAAAGATGGTAAAATAATGAAAAAATGTATGGAAATAGAAATAAAATTATTTGAAGCATACCACTATTTTTAAAAACTCTTCCCTCTTTGATGCAAATGACAGAAATCCATTCAACCCAGTCAGAACTGGTCTCAACTAAACTGTGGATGTTGCTTTCAAATGTGCAAAAGTTGCAGTTGTACCAATGTGGGATCCAAGGCACCAAGTTAAAGATTAGCGAGGAAGGAGCATCTTGGTTGGGCAGAAAGGGGAACTCATTCATTCCTTGCAGTAGAATTCCTGTTACGCCACTGCTACACCGCTATCTGACCAGACATAATTTCTGAGATTTCCTGGGCTTTGGCCTCACTATCCCTTTCCTTTTACTTTCCAGCAAATTGATCCTAACAACAGCGAATACCACCCACAACCCAAAAGCAAACCAAATCCAGTGAGATTAAGGCACCCTTACTCATGTCCAACAAAATAGATAAAGTAAACCCTGATTTTTTCCTCATTGTACTTTCTGATAAGTGCAGTAAAGGCTTTACAGCTGAGAACCTTACCTTCTGTTTTTATCTTTAGAGCAGTCCTAACCAAAGCAAACAAAGTGGCATTGAACATGACGGTTCCATCACTGTTTAGTGGCATATTCATGGCTACTAACCTCTGTAAATGAGAAAAAGGAAAACAAATTGATGCAGATTTGTTTGAAAAAAAACCTCCTGTAATGTTCATTTCTGAAAATCTGATGTATTCAAAGAATAATATTCACTGAGAGTAAAAAAAAAATTCTGTGTCTTAATAAAAAAAGTCTTCTAGCCTAACGGCATATAACCACCACCCAATATCACTTCTTTCTGATATTAATCACAGGCATGCTTACACAAAAGTTAAAACCATCCAGTAGTTTTCATGAGCTATTTATTGGCTTAATTTGCAAACACAAAGTCATAGCCAAGGACTGGCTTCAAAGTCAGACTACACAAGTATTAAGGACAAATGCAGTTATCTAGGAGCGTGCACTCCAGTTGCAGCCATGTTCCAGGTTTCCCATCAGTTCCTCCAGCCTCACGCTCCATGAAGAACCACAGCACCAGGTCTGTCTTGTATAAGCTGCTTAATTTCTCAGGTAACTCTTCAGTGAAGCTGTGCATCTCTTATGCTATCTACACTGAATTAGTGTGAAAGGGACTTTCCTCTTTGGAGTAGTCCATCTCTGCATTAGTGTTCATCTTTCAGAGCAGTATCATTGTGATGCTAGACTGTCAGAAGAACACTAATCTATCAAAATCTTTTCCTAATGTCTGACTTGCATTTCTTCTCTTCTAGTATAAAAGCATTACTCAATTGGATAATTTATCTTAACATATAGATATAGGTTTGCTTTAAGTATGCCTTGTGGCATTCTGTTTGAATCCAGTGTTTTATACATCAACTTACCTATTTGTAAAACAGATATAAAAGAAATCCAAATGGCAGTGTCGTTGTAACAATCCTTTAATTAAATGGCTTGATCTTATTCCTACTGAAATTGCTAAAACCACAATGCCCATAGTTCTGAAGTCCTCAAATAATGTAATAATTATTCATCTCTTTTGTGTTGCTTTTCAACTTTTATGTTAAAATACAATTAGTCCTCATCTAAATTACATATTGTGCCTGACAAATTCTATATAATTTTAAATTCCCTTTAATTTTCAGTCTTCTCACTCACTGCTACATATTGTATTGCCCACCGTTATTCATTTCAGCTTGGTTTATCATCTTGCAGACCCCCACAATCTCATTTCTATGTTTCATGTGAAGCAAACTTCTCATAAATGCAACTGTGAAAGTACTGTATCAAAACTTAACTGTCAATTAAACTACCACCCTCTTCTCTCTAGGACTGAAGAGACATCAGAAATGTCACTGGGTTGAAGTAGTCTTGTGTGTGACAGTGGGTCACCAGAAATGCTGGGATGAGGCAGTTCATATACATGACAATAACAGACTAATGACAGACTTACAGACAACCCCTTTCATTTGTTGCCCTGTGAAGAATTTTACATTGGCGGTAACTACTCAAATGAGTACCTGAAAAAAATGATGCTAATTTTGCTGGTTTAAGTCAGGTCTGCAAAAAAAACAGGAAAACTTGAGAGTGACGGAGAACTTGTGAACAGCCAGGATTACAGTGCATACGTGACACATATGGGGCAGAACTGAGTGAATGAATAAACTGTGAGAGAAACCTAGAAAGAAAATAGGGTAAAACCTACCTTGCAGGCCACTCGGTGAGGGCATAATTTGCCAAAACCAAGTGGTGGCTGAATGCGTCTCAGTAAAGTTACCACATCAAGATGCTTTATCCTTCCCCTAGAACCAACAGACGTCAGTTACCAAACATACATCCACTACCAAAGAATATTATCTGCTTTTACTGTTTTTACCACATAAATCTTATCAGAGAAATCATTGAACTTACTTTGCTTCAGGGTCATATTCTGACCATATCCTTTTGAACTCATCCAAATGATGGGGACCCAGAATAGACCAGTCACGTGTCAAATAATCAAAATTATCCATAATGACAGCCACAAATAAGTTTATAATCTAAAAAAGTAATTAAAAACAAGCTGCCTTAAATATTTTGAAATTTTAAAAATATTCAATATATAAAATAATTTTATAAGGTAGGAGGTTAAGAATTCAAATACATTGATCTCATAAATGATGACTTTTGGCAAATATCAAATACCACAGAAAATACTTACTAACCATTTAACTGACTAACTGGAACTCTACCAAGTAGTGGTACGACAGGACTGTGATTCTGTCTGAGAGTACTCAGTCTTTGACATAGGCTGTAACATGGTTTTGTTTCTCTTCCTTGATTTGCCTAATTCCACTACATCAAATTAAAGAACAGATCCAATACATGTATTTCACATAGTGTAGATCTCAGGAAACAGCTTTTGTATTAACAGGATTCAATGTCAGGACAATAAGACTTCTGCATACGTTTTGTTAACACAGAAGATGATACAGAACAGCAGAACGTGTATGCTTACACTAGTTCACAGAATTCTGTTTGACTGCCCTCCTTTTGCAAGGAAAACAGTACTGTGAATAGAACAAATCAACTAGCTTAGACCAGACACCTGCAGTAAGGAAAAACATTTTTCAAAGACTATTTTAGAGCAAATAATTAATTACACCATGGATTAGGAAGAAAGGTTATTGTTCACATCTCATGGGACACAGTTTGAGCACCCTTGTAGAGACAGGAATCCAAATTCTGCTGAGTTTAAATACATAAACAGCATTACTAGTAAGTCAAAGGAATTGCAGCTTTATTATTAATGAATATTTAATTATACTATTAAGGAACGCATGAAATAATAGCTGATGAAACGACTTCTGGCTTTCAAATGTGCAACCAACCATTCCTGCATACATGTAGTCAGAAGATCTTGCGCATGAGAATTTAGAATCACATAGAACGGTTTGGCTTGGAAGGGGCCTTTAAAGGTCACCTAGTCCAACCCCCTTGCAATGAGCAGGGACAGCTTTAACTAGACCGGGTTGCTCAGAACCCCGTCCAACCTGAGCTGGAATATTTCCAAGATGGGGCATCGACCACCTCTCTGGGAAACCTCTTCCAGTGTTTCACCACCCTCATTGTAAAAATCAGTATAAGATAAAGGATTTATGACTGTGTATAGAAAAAACATAACCTTGCAAAACTGTTTTAGATATGTGATTTTCAAGTGTTCTCTGAACTCACTGCTCTTTTAGTTCAGAAGAAAGTAAAAATCCCAAAGCTTGTTTATGTTATGAAGCACAGGCTAGACTCACCAAAAAAGCACAAAGCATGTAAAAGCTGATAAAATAAATGATGGCAAAATTGCTTCCACATGTGTATTCTTCCCCTGGATTATAGTCAGATTCTGGATCACAGCGTTTTCCAGGCAAACACGCCAGCATGATTTCCTGCCAGGCTTCTCCAGTTGCACACCTTTATAAGGTCACAAAGATAAATTAGGCATTATTTGGTCAAAATGGATTAAAAATGTATTAATTTGTTAAGGTCTGACAAAATGCTTGGAGCTGTACAAGCACAAATGTGAAGACAGTGAACTTTTCAGAGCAGGAACTAATTAAAAAAATATAGAGCACATTTCAGAAATTACAAGCATAGATCTGACACTGTAGACACATTTTATAAATAAGGTAGACTAATGCACCATAAAGGTTTGCATGTAAAAATGTGAACCTCAAACTGTGATTTACAAGTTAAATACTTATTGCAGTGGAGCTGCTGTGTACAAAAGCAGTGTTGTGTATGAAAATCTGTCATAAAAGTTGAAAGTATCTGCTTGTAAAAGATTAATTGCCTTTTCCTGAGCGTAGCTGAGGAAACACTTCTCTCTAACTTCTGCTATTGTCTATGTACAGACCCATGATTTCAAATATTTAAAAGACAACTACATATTTATGACATTTTTGTTGTGTTCATTACCTAGTTTCAAAGGCAAAATTCTTTACATGCATAAAGTGACTTAGATTTCATTGGGTGATGCCCTTGGTCTCAGACAAAGAATGACCTGCCAGTTTTGCAGCTGCAAATGTAAAGAGCAGTTTATTTCTTTATCTTTGCAACAATCTTTCATTTTTCAAACTATCATGCTAGCTGTGCTTCTACAGATTACAATAAGGGAACATTCTTTTTCATCTTTCCCAACTCCTACACAGTGATACCAGGGCTGACTGTTTGGGCTCTATCTGAGGACAATTACTTCCCAAATTAGATGTTTCACAAGAGCTGTAGTCAGTTGAGGTCTGTATCACCTGATGAGAACCCTGCTGTGCCGATGGACACTTAGCATACAGCCATGGAGGGTATGTGCTTCTTACACTAATTTGCTTCTCACTTGCAAACATTTTGAATAAATCCATGGTACCAGGGCTACAGATGTTTTTCATCATCAATTAAATGGGATGCATTAAGTAAGAGTTAAGGTTTACTCACCTGAAGAGAAGAAGCACAGCTTGGGGGAAAGTCTGAAAATTGTTGTTCCTGTTTATTTGATTGTTGTCCCTCATGGCCACTTTTCCAAATACCTGCAATAAAACAGGATTTAGACTTACATCCTAATGAGCTATACTGTGAGAAGCTGTACGCCCTGCAGTCTAAACTTGCTTCAGTATATATGAATGTCACTTTCACAAATACACTTTCTTTACTCTTTAGACTTTTCCTGATAATGATGTAAATACAGTAACTTTATCATATGTACAAGATAATTCTTAGTCATTTAATCTGGCATCAAGAAACCATTATAATACTGACGTATTCCTGTATTTCAGGTGAGAAAATATATTTTTTAAACTAGAATCTAGAGTCCTTTATTGATATTAAAGCTCTACTGCACTAAATATTGTATATATTGCAGTAAGAAATAATTGCTGTCCTGAACACCTCAAATCTAAATGGAGACAAAGAGATGCAAAGACAGACAGTGAAGCACAGAGAATCCAAGCATCCTGTCTCAGCCAGAGAGGGAAATGAGTTCTATTCCTCAAAATTAAATTGCAGTTCCTTGGCCACAAGACCATTCTTTTTCCCCAACATAATACAGTTATATTCTCTTACAATACAGTGAAGGCTGTTACTTAGAGATATTAACACTAATTAATATTAAATTGCCTTTGGATAAATGATGAAGAGAAATAATCTGGAAGCAAAACCACCCTCCATAGCATAGTTCTTCTATTCATACCATTTAGTTAGGATCTCTCTTTGTGCTTATTTGAAAAACTTTACAACTTTAATAACAAAAGAAGACATCTGTAAAGTTTCATGGAATGTAGAGCTATCCTAACACCTTATGACAGGGGAAAAAAAAATATAAAAAAAAAGAGAGAACTGCAGCCCAAATTCAGGACACCTAACAGAAACTTCTGCCAAAGTGTTGATGGTGACCCAGCCATGCTCCTCAGGCACCTCCTTAGGCAAGCACTAGATCTCATGTGTGGCGCAGAGTCTACCATGCAACCCAACCCACACTCCCAACCACAGCTCCACGCTCGGTGCCTTTATCTGCTGCTTTCCTGCAGTCTGTGCAGTCCCCTCTCACACAGCTATCCCACCCTCCCACTGGAACTGGCCCAGTAGTATGACTTCTAGGAAGAGTTTCCTGGCAGGTTTCTCCTATCTCATTATCTCTAGTTAACACAGCACTGATGCTGGTGTGAGAAACGGCACCTTCATCCCAACACCTTATTTTTACATTTTAACTTATCCAAATCCTTTCTGTGCTTGTACGTCTTGGACATACATCCTCCTCTTGATTAACCACAGACTCAGCTGTACCTAAATCTTAAGCCAGATGTTTATCCTTGTTCTATTCTTTTCATGCGAGAAAGACTTTAAAAAAAAATTAAAAGCTGGAGTTTTAATGTCTGATTCTCAAAACCAGTTTACAGTGAAAAACCAGCCATGCATTCTTTCACACATTCATGCATAGGAGTAAGCTTCAAAGTACATGGAAGAGGAGTGGCTCCTTTCAGCAAACCAACATATTATAAGCTCCCACCAAGCTCTTCTCTTACTTCTTTTCGGATTTTGTGACTTGCAAAATCATAGCCAAAAGAAGATTTTTACATTATTCTGAAAGCTCTGCATTATATGTAGCACCAGTATCAAAGGAATGTTTCAACAAGCACCTTAGCAAACAAGTCTCAGAGTAGCCAATACTATACTTTTGTTTAATGCTAAAAAAATTCTATGATTACCTGCATTCCAATGACAGCATAGATGAAGAACAGCATGGCTATCAGAAGGGCGACATAAGGCAGAGCCTAGAAATAGGACGGGTGCATTGTCTTTTAATAAGTTCACACCATAATTTCAATTTCCATTTACGAAAAGAACTTCACTGTACAACACAGGCTTTTCCAAGGTTTTTCTTCCTATGCAAGTGCTTAAAATGTTATTAGCTGTCACTCTTAATATTCTGATGCATACAATGAACACAAGCTTCATTATATTTTAAATTATTTCTGCCAGTGATCCAGGGTGAAGAATCATCTTTAGCAGTTTTAAATTTTATTTTCATTACTGATCCTGACAACACAAATATACTTCCTTCTACAGTTAGGGAGTTTCATTAACTTCACATTCATCAGAGTTTTATGGGGCAAAGATTCAAATATCTATTTGTTACGCTTACGAAATCAGTTTTATATAAAAAATAGATTAAATTCCTCTTTGGTAGTCATCTAATAAAACTTGTGGAATTATGAGACCTGTGTGTGTCAAACGTATCCTATCCCTTCTAGATATACCAAATATTTTCTTATCAAGTACTGTAGAAATCTCATGGTAACAGCTAATATTAGATGACAAAGAATGACCCTTGGACTCATTGAAGTAACTGGTGAAATTTACTTTGGCATTAGCATGCAAATATATTTAAATATGTCATTCTTGATAGCATGAATTTCAAAAGAAATGGGTTTTGCACTCTGCAGGGTATTGCTTCATAAAATTTGGTGTATAAATGGCTGTAATTATAAAGCAAATTGAAATAAATTTTACTAACCTGAAACGATTTAATAAATGTCCACAGTAAAGTTCTGATTCCTTCTCCTCTGCTAAGCAGCTTCACCAACCTCATCACCCGGAAGAGACGGAAAAATGTGATGGATATTCTAGCGCTGTCTTCAGAGTTCTGAAGAGCATCATGGAGAAGTCAAGCCAAATACAAACTCAAACATGCAACACTTCCAGAAAAACAACATCAAATGCAAAGGTGGAAGAGGTAAGATTTGAAAATGTATCTTGAGGGCCTTTTCACCTTGATAAGCATGATATGAAAGGAAAAATTACATGCTAAAAACACAAGACCTGTAGAAATGCTTCACACATCACATGCATTTCCAAGTTTTCTGGTTCGTTAATAAGGATCATATTGGGTTTGTCTGTAGTAGACTTCGATAGTACATTGACAATGAACGCAAACCACTGCATAACACCTTTGTAGTAAGACAGTTACAAAAATACAGAAAAAAAATCAGTGGAAAATAGACATGGCAAAAAAGAATAAACTCAAGAAGAGGTAAAACCACTGGGGTCAGTTTACTAATCTTACCCCAGACTCATCAGTTGTGACTGTTTCAGTTGGCTTTGGCTTTAAGAAATTAAGAACATTAAATATTAAAATCAAGTAAAAGATAAAAAAAAATCATCTTAACCGTAAACAGAAGGAAGGACATTTTTCATTTTTAAATGTAAATTAACATCTTTCAACTCAATATACTTCCTGAAAAAAACAATATCCTTAATAAAACCTTCCCTTTAGCATTTCATGTTGGCTGACTCACAGCAAAATCTACTAGTATAAAACATGTTTAAAAGACTCAATGGGAAGAAAATACAAAATAATATGTCTGCTCCTACATAAGCCAAACAAAATTAGCCATTGACTTCCACACGTTGTATGAAATTGTAGCAGTAAGCCTAAGCAAAATTCATGAGCAAAGCTTTGGGGGTCAAACTAGCCTTCCAAGGTCCCTTTTCTGCTGCGCTCTTCTTGAAGATTACTTCCTTCATGTCTGGAATCTAGCAATATCCAAGTAATCATGTTTTATATCACATCAGGCAAAGCAAAAAGCCAAGTAATTCACTTGAGTCAACTCAGTGATGAACACTGGATGTTGCAGTGCTTAACAAGGACAGATTCTCACTCTGCCAAAGTGACAGACAAATATTTTTAGCACAATTACATGAAGGCTAACCCTCCCGTAGAGGTGCAAATGAGAAGGCAGTACCTGTACTCTCTCACCATCTACAAAGTACTCAAATACCTGAGCTGATGTAACAGCATCAGGCATGGGAAAGGTCTTCAGGATTTGATTGACACTTGGAACAGATCTGTACAACCCTCAGGAGCTACGGGGAGGAGAGAGGCACACACCTGCCCCTTGCTCACAAAGACCAACTCTCATGTTCTGTGAAGAAACTCGCTTCTCTCTTTATAATGTCCTTGTCTCAATATCCTAAATGGTCAGGCACTCAGCAAAGCAGCTAGCAAAGCTTAAAGGGCCAGCTGTCTATGCTGTGAATCTCAGTGCAGAAGCAAGCAGCTTCCTCCAAAATTGAATGGAAGTGTTTTTAAAAACATTTATAGCACTAGAACAAATGGGATTCTGGACGTTAGATCCAAGCGATGGGTCCTACCCTACTGCTTAAAATATACTCCTTTTAAAGGGGCACCTTTCAATAATTATTGTCACATATTGCAGCAGTAACCATGATGCCTCCCTCAGTGCTGCTTCCAACACACTGTGGGTGCATCAGACACACTCTCAGTGCCATGCTTCAGCTGAGTAAAAACTCAAATGTGCTGTTACCTAACATAAAACTTGGGGAGAAGGAAGAGAAAAGAGAGGAGCTGATTCTGCTGAAAATACTGGCAGCATATCCTACAAACATACTATGGTAAAAAAGCAAGAATAGGTAGTACTCTGTTAAAGTCAGATCATTAGCAGTATTTATTAAAATGCTAATTGTTTTGTCAATTACTTTTTTGCAAAACATATACAATATAAAGGTATCACAAAGAGAAAATTAGGTAAAAATAACTTTGTTCAAAAACATGGAATCTACATATAAATACACGTGACTGCCCTGCCAGGATATCAGTATTTTCTGAAACAAAGAGGTTTAAAACTGTTTAAGGGGTTTTTACCAAATTGGTGCATTAATATTAACCAAAACCCAGACGTTCTCATTAGACTTCAGTAAGGAGAGTATTTGTAAAATCAGCTGTAACATCTAAGCACAAAATACATGCTGCCAATGAAAGAAATTGCTGATCAGAAATTCCCTGCATCTTTCAACAATTTGAAACAAAACCGTCAAAAAGTAGATTAAGGAGAAATTCATAATTACAAATATCATAAACGCCAAAATATCACAAAACAGAGAAACAATCTTGCAAAACTGTCTACCTACTTTAATCACAAACCTCTACTAGCGTACACAGACCCACATTGCTATTGACTTTTTGGTACAGAAAAAAAAATTCCTTTTTATCTGAAAGTTTTAAAGAAAAAGGGTTTCGTTACACCTCCTGCAGACGAAGCCTGAAATTTCATATTAATCTCTGGTGACTGGCTCATGCAGAGCTCGATACTTACTGTCTTAATCAGTGAGCAAATTACTTAGCATTCAATATTTTGTATCATCAAAAATTAAATGAAGTATTTGACAGACACCGAACAGATTAAATTACAGTATCATCACAAACTGATACTTAAAAAATGAAGGAAAATGCTGGGGTTTGCATTTGTGAGTTTTTCCCACTAGCTTTTACAGAAGAAGGATAGGGGCCCCAAATAAGCTAGGAACGGTATTAGGATAGCAATTTGTAATGGGATAGATAAGAAAAGAAAAAAAAGATACTTTAGCCCTACAGATTTTTTATTTAATTGCTTTACAAAAGAAATAAATAATGAGGAGTATGCATTACAATTTGGAGATGAAAAAACTCTCACAGAAGGAAAAGTCAGTAAGAAAACACTTTTCTACCTATAACTATCTTAATAATTACTTAGTTACCACTTTTGAAAATGCAGCCAGAGGTCAGATTACCAACACTATGTGAACAGTTCTACTGCAGGTGCTCGGGAATGGTGAGTGCAATATTCCTGAACTATTTTTTTTGTCTGAAGGGCACTGAGTCTGTTTGTATGCACATTTGTGTATGCACAGGACTGCGTAACGCACGCTTCTCTCATAAATCCCTCTTTTTCATCTTCTTTGGACTAAGCAGTCCTAATCCCCTGCTTCTGATGGCTGCTCTGCTGCTGCTGGGAAGTGTGAGGATGTCATATGCAAGAGATTATAAATTATGGACACTGGAAAGAGCAGGCCAGGAACAAAAAAGAAAAAACCCTGTTCACAAAAAGTAAATGGTACAAAAATATCAAGGTGGAGACAGATGCTCGAAACAAATAAAACGAACTCCTGATACTAGAGGATTTTTTTCCTCCTGGAGCTGAAAATATTTAACTTCCACCCATCATTAGCCAAGTGGTATGGGTACGGATGTTTTAAAGTGAGAGTATCTAATTTTTTACCCTCTCTCGCATTTCCCTCTGATGATATAGAAGCTTAGTTTCTATTATTAATACTAACTATAATGAAGCTAATATAGCGGTATACCACAAAGAAAACATCATTCATACTTATTTATAAAGGAAATGCTCATATAAGAGACAAAGTTAGTTAACATTTATGTGTGTCCATCCAGCATGAAGGAATACTAAGATCTGAAAAACTAAGATTAACACAATCTTCAGTAACAATGGCAGATTGACAATAACAGAGAACATCTGCTTCCTAAAGATAAGAAAAACACTTATACTGCCCAAACACATAACCTTATTTGCAACTTCAGTAATATTACTTGACGTGTACACACTTAAGTAGGTGGCACATTATGTACATGTGGAAAGTATTAGAACAGACTTGAGATGGAGGGGGGCAGGTTGAGGAGAATTTCTCTTTGAATGATCGTTGGTGACAAGAATGGGAATAAAAATTTTGTCTGTAGTCAGAGAATTTACCTACAACCTCCTCTTTCCCCTCACCTCCCACCAATCATTCCAATACTACTCATGTCCCAAATACTCTGGGACTGGCTGGTCATTATTATGATTTTTTTTGTCCCCTGTGGACTATGTGACTACTGAGATGACAGATGTGCTTCTGGGATCACTGCTAAAAGTCTGGTAATGGGCACAGCTAGAATAAATTAAGTTTCTGCTTTCACTGAGGTAAATGAGGACAGAGACTGGTTTCATTCTTCTCCCTTTTCTGTCAGCCATGTGCCAGCTATACCAAGTGCCTAGTTCAGCAAAGCACTTCATAACTATGTAATTTTAAGCCAATTCTTAAATACTTCAAATAGGCAGTAACATATGATTTTTCTTTTTTCTTAATCGAAGTTCAACACAGCAGCTTTCTTCCCCAAACAATCCCAACCCTCAAAGATGATTAACCAATGATTAACCTAAATTTCTGACTCACTGATTAAAATGCTTGCAAGCTGCTACCAATTTTGGTCAAGTATTTATTGCTGCTTATGAAAAATTTAACACATTTCCTAAACAGTAAGTCCTCATTACTCTCTTCATATTGCAACAGAAGTTTGAAATAAACATCCTAACTGAAAAAAGCTTCAATGTCAGAACTTCAAACAGCGTGAAACAGATTGCATCATGCATTGGAAGCGAACTGTAGCTCTGTGTTTAGGAAAAAATGAACATGGTGAAAACCAGTGGATATTAGTACATAGTGTTGCTCAAACGCTTCTTTTTACCAGTTGTGCCAAGAGGTACAAGAGCATGCCAAAACAAATCAATGCACAATGCTGATGTCATCATGATTACAAATATAGAAGGAAGCATCTGAACGACAAATATATATGATGACAATAACATATATAGGAAAGCATTCAGGTTGCCAAAATATCTTCAGAAATGCGTAGCATATGTGTGTCTGTATGCATATATGTATATACATATATGACTTGTTCAGAGAATTATTACGGGAATGCAAGTGTGCTTGCAAGTAGTTTTCTTCATGGTCTTATCAGAGCTCTCTATACTCCCTGTTCAACATGAACCAAATGCCCATTTACATAATTTAGTAAAAATTTTGAATCAACATCAAGAACCCCAGAGTAGATTAAAAAAAATTATCTTTTCCTTTGTAAAAGATGTATTTAAAACTCTTAGTTCATAACTAACATGTTGATTGCATAGGTTATTATTATGATAACTAATAAATACTCAGTTGTGCAATAAAGTAAATTATTAGTATTAACACTTCAATGAAAGCAGCTCAGAAATTTACTTCTATTTCAAAATTAAATACTGCAACACAGTATAGATTTAATTTTGCAATAACACTTCATACTAATGAAAGCAAAGCCATCTGAGAATGTATTTTTCTGACCTATCCTTAAGCCTAGAGAGATACATTTGCAAAAGTCTATAAAATGTATTAATAGTATCCAAAAATAGTGATTACTAACAACAAAACATAAATTCTAACACATGATACTGATGCATAAAGTGGGATTCAAACAGAACTGCAGTGCTTTTGTTCAAAACTGGAATCCAGAATTTCTTACAGGAGTTAGATATGAAGTTTTTAATCTACTCCTCCGCACAAGCAAGATCAGCCGTCCCACCAGTTACTAGGGGAGTGGGCAACTATATAAAAGCACACACTCCACTAGCAGTCTAGCAAATGAAAAGAGCATCCCACTGTTCACAAGTCAACATTATGCACTGCATAGTGCTGAAATGGTAGTAACGGTGCTCCTCCTTCTCAAATGGCAGAATATCCAGTTCTGGTTTTGCGAGAGACTTTTTTGAGGTCTGCCATTGCTACTGACCATTGTTAGCTGTTCCGGTAGTCTAAGCATTGAATAAGCCTCACGTGTTTACAGTGGTGATTTGAGACAAACAGGTTTTCCTGAGGGGCGCAGGAGGAAGGTATCAGTGCTGATCCTCTAAGTCCTATTTCAGCAAAGAACTTGAATTTTACATAACTTCAAGCATAAAATTAGTGTAATAGGGACTGCATTAAACATTTGCAAAAAAAGAAGAGGAAAGTGAACTCTCCATTATTTTCTCAATATTTTGGCAGCACATGAATGGTGAAAGAAAATTAAAATAAAAAATGTGAATTAAAACCTTTGTAGTTGATACTGTAACAATGTGATCATGCCTCTAAGTCATCCAGTGCTGGTCATCCAAATGGTTTCTGAGTTGCCAAATAGGATAATTTCTATACAGGCCAGGTTGAACCTTGTCTGTTATTTCAATTTAAGAATTTACTCATTTATTCAGAATTTATTTTCAATTTATTTTCCTCTCATTGTCTAAAGTTATGTATGTCCATCTTCCAGAACGGGCTGACCACACTTGCTGTCTCACAAGCACTACTCTGCTTTTTCAATTGAAAAGGAACCATTTCATGACCATACAAGATCTTGTGTGCCATGTGATACTTTTTGAAAACAAAAAGTCACAAAACCCAAAATAATTACATAGGGTTTAGTAGTGTTTTTAATTTTTTTTATTGCTATACCATATATATTTACTTATATATACTTGCCTCTAAAAATTTCTAAAAATAAAATGAACATGAAAACCAATTAGGTTCA
>VZTO01016539.1:0-21091 GCA_013400615.1 Syrrhaptes paradoxus | reverse complement strand
CTGTGCACGTCCCCTGCACCTTGCAGACGTCAGCGCTCCGATGGCCCGCAGAGGGGACGGCACAGAGCAGAAACGAGGTTCATGTTGAGACGTTATATTCTCGGCTGCTATGCCAATCTGATTTTCAGGTGGTTATTTATTTTTGTTTCTTTTTTACCCTTCTAGATGGCAGATGCTATGGAAATGATGATTTTAAGTATCCTAGCTCCTCAGCTGCATTGTGAGTGGCGATTACCAAGCTGGCAGGTTGCATTGCTCACCTCGGTAGGAAAAATAACTGGCAGCTCCTGCGTTCTGTAAGGTTTTTCCACTCGTTGTTGTTCAGATTTTATGCTTTATATCCCAAAGTTAAATCTGCTCGTGGCCTTTGCAGACTGCCTTTGGCTTGGGAGGATATAGGAGCCTTTGGAAAAGCCAGAGGTTGGAGAACTGAGGAAATTTTGCAAAATTCAGGCTCAAAGTTTCATGTAATAGGAAAATATACGAATTGACTCAGACTCACCCTAAAATTCGAACCATTTGATTAATTGTAAAAAAAAAAAGGTAAATTTTGGCTGTCTTTCTTGCAAATCTTTCTCTTTCACCATATTTTAAATTGCTTGCACGCGGACAGACTGGCAGCTGTGAGAGCCGGCAGTCGCTGTTCGGGGTGGATTGTCCGGTGATCTGCGCAAGCAGAGCTCTTACGATCCTGCCTCTCGGCGTGGTGCTGTGATGCTGGAAACCTTCAATGCCTTTAGGGGCGAGAGCACGAGTCTGGGACCCGTTTCTCAGCATGTACCCCTCTTGTGTGGCATCACTTCAACCCCTACATTTCTTTCCCCTTTAGCTTTGATGCCATTTGTGTTGTTGTGTAACCTGGTCAGGATGCTCAGAGATTTAAATCCGTTCAGACCCTTTCCCATACCTGAACGTGGCCAGCCCAGCTGAAGGAGGGTCCTGTTCCTTCTCTCCGCTCAGCACGATTCTGGTCTTGGTGAGCGGCAGCAGGAGAAGAGCTCAGCGGACATGAGACAAAAGCTTTGACAATCAGAACTGCTTCTTACCCCACTTATTGCTGGAGCACCCATTTCTTTCTCGGACAGGATTCCCAGGGTTTTAATGCGCTGATGGGGTTTGGGGCTTTGCCACTACCTGCGTTGAGCAGGATTTCATGTCTCTCCATCTCTACGTTTTGGTGTCACCTCTGAAAAGGGCACGGTATATTTGCTTTGACACCTCAGTCTTGTTTTCAGACTTTTCTAAAGTTGCAAGATCTAATTTTGCCTCTGTCCAAACCTGAGACAAGCTGCTGAGAATGGCAACAGGAGGCTGGAGGTGAGCTGGCCCAGAAATTCTGTGTCAGCGCTGGAGCAGCCCTGATCAGCTTGAAAACTGTCCTCTCCGGTCATTTCCTATAATTAATTTTCTTCCGTTTATCAAAAGCTGGAAAACATTCATCACGGGTCTAATTCAGTAGTTTGCAAATGAACAGGGAGGGTGAGGGTGAGGCGGTGGCAAGCAGCCAGGCAGAGATTCGGTTCCTTTGTGTTGTGTTTAGATCCCTGCCCTCAACAAGCCAGTTCCTGAAAATGGGCCCAGCCCCGGAGGAAGCTGCGAGACCTCGGCTTGTGCCGTCTGCCGGCACTCCTCCCGGTCCTGGGCAACAGCAATTCCCCTTTCGCCTCAATGGGAACAGAGTGACTTCTGCAAAATCCCTCTGTGTGGATAACTGTCCTTTATAGTCTCTGCTGCTAAAGAACCCTACCCACAACACCCGGCCGTTGTGCTCGGCCGTTAGAGCTGGAATGTCCCCGTTTCGCCGGGATGTTGTGTTCTCTTTGCTGCCGTATCAATGTTTTCCCTGGTTGCTCACGGGAGGGTTTTTTGCAGGTGGTGTTTGTGGGAATGATGTCCAGCTCCACCCTCTGGGGAAACATTTCAGACCAGTATGGGAGAAAAACAGTAAGTCTTCAAATCCTAAAATTTCTACGGGGTGGATGTTTCCGTGCACGACGTTTGCAAATGTCATCGTCCACGTGCACGGAACAGGATTAACCCAACAACCTCCCGTGAAATACCAGGAGCTTGAAGCTCTGCTTTCCATTTTGCTCCTTTGTGCTACAGCAGAGGGTGTTTTTCCCTCATGCCTGTTTGTAAATGCAGGGCTTAAAGATCAGCGTGTTGTGGACGCTCTACTACGGGATCCTCAGCGGCTTCGCCCCCGTGTACAGCTGGATCTTGGTGCTGAGGGGTCTGGTGGGTTTCGGGATCGGAGGAGTGCCTCAGTCGTAAGTAAATATTCACAACTCCAAACTTTCTCTTTACTATTTATTTTTTTTTAATGCTGATGTCAGATTGACACCACGCCTCTGTCCCAGCATCAATAAATGAACTGACGGCAGCAGACCCCCTCTGTCTGCAGGAGCTGCATCTGGGAGGCTGTGGCCTCCGCTGGGAATTTTCTGGGAGACGTTATCCAACACTGAGTGTGACATTCACACTGCTGACACCCAGACTTGCAAAGCCACCGAGTATTCTCTTAAGAAAATATTTCTGCACAGCATTACCCGGCTCCTGTTTTCCGCTGTGATGTATAGGGCAGTGCTCTCCATTTCATTCCGTGATTTTACTTCTCCTCTGAATCATTGATTTAATACAATATCCTGTGCAACTTTGATGAATTAATTTCCAGAATTAGCCAAGCTTTTGCCAAATTAGTTGGAGTTTTGTCACAAATGCCAAAGCAAGCCTAAGGAGTGCAGAGGCAGAAGCAGGACAAGTCAGTGAAACGCAAACAGCAAAGAACAGCAAGGGACCAGCTGGTCTGGAGAGGACCCGAGAGCCCTGGCTGGCGGCTGGCCCTCGCGTTCGTCCTCAGGAAATACCCTCAGAGGAGCTCCGCCGGTGCTGTCTGGCACCGTCACAAAACAAAGATTCTGCAGAGAGAGATGATTTCTTTTTGCATCCCCACGATAGAAGAACGCAAATGAATTTACACCAGTAACACCATCAGACCTCGAAAGTGTTCCCCTCCGGGAGAACGGAAACCTGGCGGAGCAGCCGATGTGAAAATCTCCGCAGCCCTGAAGAAGTGCTTCACCCAGCAAAGGTTGTGTTGAACGCTGATGGACCGCACGGAAAATAACAGGGAAAACGCCTGGCCCGGACCCGGAAACATGGGCATCAGGGATTCCTACTGACAGCTCCAAGGTTGCAAAACCCCAGGAACAGAGCAAACTCTGCGTCGACGCAGTGGTGAACCAAAGGGGTTTGTTCTGATGCAGAAAGAGGAGGGGGAGCCGCTGTCCTCGCTGGCTCTCAGGGCTGGGAAGGGTTTCCTAGGGGGTTGGCAATTTTCATACAAACCAAACGAAATGTCTGAGCCTCTCTCACGGTGCTAACGTGGCGTTTTTCTCAATGTTCACTCCTTACAGGGTAACCTTATACGCCGAATTCCTTCCGATGAAAGCCAGAGCAAAATGCATTTTATTAATAGAGGTGAGCGGCGTGGCTGTGCATGCTGGTCCCTCGAGGGACAAATCCTGCTGGTGGTTAAACCCCTTCAGTCCTACTGACTAGAAACCTCACGCGTGGCTGTACTCAGATCTTGGTTCTCCAGGTCAGCGCCGACCCAGAATAATCCATCTGGGTAATGATCTGCTCTTTTTGGTGAACCTGCCTTTTGCAAATTAACTCGCACCCGGTGCTGCATAAATCCCTGCTGTCAGCACAAGGGGACACTTGGGTGTCACCTAATTTCCTGGTGAAATGAATCCCAGGATTAATTTTAATTAATGGTGGAGAGCTGACTGCTCGGTGAGTGCTCCCCGCATCCAACCCAAATGGATCAAGGTCACAGAGAGCAGGATCTTGCAGAGACAAATTTCCCAGCCCGTTAGCAGGTGGTTGGGGGATCAAGGAACATCCTTGCCTGTGTCAGTCCCTCTGAAGGAGCGAGCGGGATGCGCAGAGGCTGCCGGCTCTGTTCCTCGCTGGGAAGGTGTCAGCTCCTCCTGCCATCTGCGAGCTGGGCTCTGCGGCTCTGGGAGCTCAGTTTTGGCAAGGAAACAACTGTCAGAACTCTCATGGTGGTAACTGGGAACAGCACTCCCGGGTGGATACGTTAATGGGAATTTTGCTGGAGAAGCACCGTGTGCTGAGTCTGTGAGGGTCTGGAGGGAGCTGATGCCAGGTTCTCAGAACTGAACATTTGAGCTTCTGCAGCATCCCTGCACTCCCTTTCCGTACCGTGGTGTGTGTCTCCAGCGTTTCCCTCTCCAGCCATCCCCGGAGAGCGTGTCCTGGAACGTCACAGAGAAGGAGCCTCGCTTGTGACCGTCTCTCTTCCCTTTGGCAGGTGTTCTGGGCCGTTGGGACGGTGTTCGAGGTCCTTCTAGCCGTGCTGGTGATGCCCACTCTCGGCTGGCGGTGGCTGCTCATTCTTTCTGCCCTCCCGCTCCTGCTCTTCGCTCTCCTGTGTTTTGTAGGTATTCCTTCAAGGACAAACCTGTTCCCTCAATCTGCCGTCCCTCTGCCTGGTCCTTTCACCTGGTTGCAGCAATTGTGACGGTGTTGAGCTCTCCGTTGGTGCCTTCTTTGAAATATCCGAAATAACGACAAAAAAGCCGTTGTTTCAAGGGGTTGCTGGTGAAAACATTCCAGCGAGAGCCGTGTTTATGTGACGGTAGTTGCTGGAGGACAATGCTGGGCTGGGATTTTGTGAAAGCAAACCAGTCCTGGAAACCCCCCTGATTTAATGACTTTGTGTCCAGTAAGCTCAGCGGAATCAACATTTCATTAAAAGCCGTTGCCATTTCCCTGGTCGCTCTTTAGATTTTTAAATTTTTTTGTTCAAAATCACAACTTTTATAATTCTTTAAAAATCCGCCCAAATCGGGGGAAAATCTGCAGGTTCTAAAATCCGATGTATTGGGTTAAAACCAAGGTAACAGTTGGGAAAGATTTTAGCTGGAGTTCTGGCTTCATGGTGACAGTGGGGTTTGGGAGTTTCTTGGAGCCTGTCGAGGAGTTTGACGTTTGGCAGCCGGCTCTCGGAACCGGTGGAGGGTTGCTCTGCAATCCTTTCCCATGCCGGCTGGAGTCACCCCGATTTCCCGCTGTCAGCCCCCAACGCAAATCCCCGGTTTGTTTCTTGCCGCGTTTTTGACGCCGTTATCCTTGTGGTCTGCTCTGTTCTCGCAGTGGCTGCCCGAAAGTGCCAGGTACGATGTGTTATCCGGAAACCAGGAAAAAGCAATTGCCACTTTGAAGCGGATAGCGACGGAGAACGGAGCTCCGATGCCTTTGGGAAAGTTGATTATTTCCCGGCAGGTACGTACCAGTCCCAGGCACATTAGTGAGCGGGACACAGCGGAACTGTGCTGCGTCCGTAGGTACTTTCTACGGAACAATCAACGTTCAGTTAATGTCTCAACTGGTGATAAAAAGGACCTTTAACGTGGGTGTTAATGTCATTTAACCTCACTCTAAGACCCTGTTGTTAAAGAAAATCAAACCTTGAGGCTACCGAAGAGCTCAGATCAGAACTCCTGAGACAAGACAGAATTTGGCTCTTTAGCCTCATTTTTAACCTAATCCTGATTTTCCAGAGTGGGAAAGCCGCAAGCTCCTGTTCAGTCCTAACACACGGAGTAATTCACGCTGTTATTTCTGAGCTGCGTGTTGCTGTATGAATCGCATGGATTTTTTTTTAATTTCAGCTTTATATGGCCAACTTTTCAGCACCCCTGCCAGCATATAAAGCAGCTCTGCGTTTGCAGAACAAAGAGCAGACTTCTCTAAGAACAGCAAGTCCCAAAGTTAGCCAGCAAGGAGGGACAGCAGAGGGAGACCCACAGATTCCAACAACAGCAGAATTGCAAAGCTAGGCAGGAGCCTGTCGGTAACGACAGCGGCTCACTGCTCAGGGAGGGAGCTTTGATTTCCTAAGGTCTGGATCAGGGAGGGTTTGAGCTCCTGTGCCTTGCCCAAAGGCTTGGTTCACTCCATAATTCTGATTTTCTGTGCAGGAGCACTCTCCAAGCGTCGGATGGTTTTCTTTTCAGGGTGGGAAAATGTTTTTCCTTAACCACATGGAGCCCTCCACCCCGTCTCCCTAAGACCCCCCAGTTTAAGAGGGGTCTGCCTGCAGGACGGCTGTTCCTCGGGTCCTTTCCCACCGCCAGAAGCCCTGAGGAGCTGGCGGTCGGCCACACAAATCCTCGGATTGGCAAAGTTCTGCTCCACCTGCCTCCAGCCCCGCCGTGTCCTGGCAGATTCTCACCTTCCTGGCGGAGGAGAGTGTGCCCTGGGGTTGATGGCGTTGTGCTCCCCTGGGCAGAGGAGTTCTCGAGTCCCAGCTCCCCTGTGGCTCCGACAACCTGCAGAGCCCTCAGCTGGAACCCCTCATCCCGGGATAGAGCCGGGGAGTGCCCTGATCCTCTGATTTCTGCTTATTTTCAACAGGAAGACCGAGGGAACATGAGGGACCTCTTCACATCCCATTTCAGATGGACCACGTTGTTACTCTGGTTTATATGGTAAGAGGAACTCGAATGGCTCGATGCCAACTATGGTTTTTAACGGAGGGGTGTTACAGCATCGCTAAAATACAGCAACTTCCTCCTCAAAAAACCCCAGCAAACCCACCTGTATTGATTTGTAATTATTAAATTGCCCATTCTCAATCTAATTGCCCTTTCATCATGGAAATGCCGATAGGAAACAGCTTTGAGGTACCACTTAGTGGACGTCCTCACGCCGCAGGTTTAATTCTGATTAATGTTGTTCACCGTAGATTTGACCAACTGAGCCTTCCTCATTTTCTTCCTTGCAGGTTTTCCAATGCTTTTTCATATTATGGGTTAGTGTTATTAACTACAGAGTTCTTCCAAGCCGGAGACGTCTGCAGCAGTGAGTACCAGTCCATCCTTTTTGACCGTACCCTGCTCAGCGCTGAGCAGATCCCCTTCTGCAGGTGGTTTGGGAAGGACCGGGGCTGCCAGCCTGGCTTTTGAGGCACCCACTGAGAAGGCTGCTGATTTTAAACATTTTTGATAGAGTGCTCCTCACCTCCTGCCCCATGCAGGGAGGTCCTGCGGTGTCTCTGAGCCCAACATGTAAACCAGCAAGACAACCTCTAAGGGAGACCGATTACAAAGTTCTTCTTGAGAAAAGAAAAAATGCAACTTTCCAGATTTGACAGCACTCATTAGTTCTGAGCCAGAGATACCTGCTGCTGCTGTGGAGCTCCCAGGTTCTCGAGTTGTGAAGACCTGCTGAAAAAAAAGATCATGGTGGGAAACCCTCACCTTTTTTTTTTTTTGCAGGTTTTTTTATTAAAAAAAAAAAAGAAAAAGTGCTTTGACTGCATTAAGAAGAGGCTTAAAAAGTTTGATTCCCCAGGGGAGGCGTGATTGCATTCAGAACACTTCTAATTAGTGAAAACTGTCTGATGGAAAATTATAGAAAGGGAATGGGTGGTGTTGGGAGAAGACACAGATCCTGAGCTTCTACAGCATCATTAATTTTTTTTTTCTTTTTCCTCCTACAGTATCCAGTAGAAGGAAAGAAATCAAAGCAAAGTGCAGCCTGACCTGTGAGTACCTGACAGAGGAAGACTACACCGACCTGCTCTGGACAACGCTGTCCGAGTTCCCTGGTAGGTGGCGATGGGAAGCCCCAGTTCTCCGATGGGAAGCCCCAGTTCTCCGATGGGAAGCCCCAGTTCTCCGCTGCCCGCGGGCACTGGTCCGGGCGATGGGATGGGCTGGGGCTGCGGCTCCCCGCACCACCCGTTCGGTCACCCCGGATAAAACCCGAGCGGTTGCTCTGGGAAGCTTTCCTGGTCCATCCGACCATGGATCCTGTCCAAGAGGCTGTTGGGCACTCGGAGGAGGAGGAACAGTTAAATCAGGGAGGCAGAACCACTCGGACTTTTGTCCATAAATGCCTTTCCAGAATTGTTTTAAAAGGATGGTGGGTAGTGAATCAATGGAGAACTTGCTTCCTAAAGCTGTGCGCAGCCTCAGGCACGATTTTCAGTCAGTTTTAGTGAATTTCGATGAACGGTTTGACACAGGACAAGGGAGATGGTTAGCACAGGACAGCCGTTGTTTCTTCAGGTGATGGTCCCTCGGTATTAACCTGTTTGAAGTCAGGCTGTGAGGCAACGCTTGAGTTATTTTCATGCTCTTAGAGTTTCAGGGACAAATGCTCGAAGAGAAGCCGTTTGACAGGGGAGAAGGTGTGTGTCTGTGAGGGGCAGATGTGCCCAGTGCCGGCCGGAGGGGAGGACTGTCCTACCCGGCCGTCATCGTGGGGCGGTGTCGGTGCACGGGGGACTCGCAGTGATGCTGTGGCTGATTTGATCCGGAGATACACTATGTTAGAGTGAGAAAAACCAACAGGGATCCCTCTGGATATCACACTGGTGACTCTGATGCTGGAATAATCCCCACACTCGCTCTGTGTTGAGTTTTAAAAGGATCTGGAGAAGCTGCATGGCAGAGAATATTTAACACTGTGAAACTCAGAGAGCTTGATCCATTTCCTTTATGGAAGAGCAGGCGAGAAATAATTTGATGCAGCATATAAATAACACAGTGGAGAGAAAATAGAGTTCTAAAGAGCCCTTACACCTAGCAGTCAGGGAACAGGGGTCAGAAGCTGAACACAAGATATTCCAACGGGACGTGGGGCAGGCACTGGGAGCATTCACCCAACGATCAGCGGTTAACGGTGTTAATTGCTCACTCCTACACCAGTGTGAGTGCTCCGCACCCCTGCCTGGGGCCTCTGCCAGCAAAATATTTTACAGAAAGAGAGAACAGACTTTCCAACCTGAATGACCGGCCCCTGCCGAAGGCCGGCTGCTGCAGCCTGCGCCTTTGCTCCGTTCCCGACAGCCGGCGTCTCTCCCTCTGCAGGAGTGTTGGTGACGCTGTGGATTATCGACCGGATAGGTCGCAAGAAAACCATGGCTCTGTCCTTCTTTGTCTTCTCGTTTTGCAGCCTTCTGCTGTTTCTCTGCGTTGGAAGGTAGGTAAAGCACGGCGAACAGCGGGGATATTGGCTCCTCCGGGTTCCCTCTTGGTTACGGCGGCAGAATGGGAAGCGGTGGTTTGAAAGCCGTGAGATGCTTGTGCTCACCCGGGGAAAGAATTAAGGATGGCACCAGGATTTCTCACTAGAGTTGGGAAGGAAACAAAAAGAAGCAGGAGAGGAGAAATCCTTCACTCTAAACCTGGGGACAGAACAACCCAAAGGGGAATTGAAACCTTTCCAGGCACTGTACAAACCTTATCGTACAGAAACCTTGCCGTGTATCCAGTCGCAGATATCCGGGCGGTACGTTAGGTTCGTGTCTTTTAACCAGGAACGCTGCGCTCCCCTTCCCTTCTCCTTTGTGCCTTTTTTTTTGTCAGCACCATTCGTAACGTGGGATATATTTTTCTGGTTTGGGTAAGCTTGGGCACTCCCCGCTCATTGGGACACAGCTGTCAGCTAGAAAGAATAACTTAGAAATCTGGTGTGGTGGTGGGAACACAGATTGTTTGGCATCATTGTTATATTGAAGGTCCAGAAAAAATACAGAGGGTTCATTAAAAAAAAAACCAACAAGAAACCGTTCTAACAAATTTCGCGTTTTTATTGCGCTTGCCTGCAAGTTAAACAAACAGAACAACCCCAGACTCTGCTCTCCTTTTTGTCCTCACAGAAATGTTCTTACTGTGCTGCTCTTCATTGCAAGAGCTTTTATTTCAGGAGGATTTCAGGCTGCTTATGTTTACACCCCCGAGGTAAGGAGGTTGTTTTTGGAACGAGAATATTTAAGGGGTGGGAACGCGGTGGGAAAGTCATCTTTTCACCTCTTCGCACGGACCTTACCCCACATACGAGCTGATCCTTGTCCGACAGATCGTGCTGTGGTACCACATTAATTTCCCCTGATTGAGGAGGCTGGAAGGAAGAGACCCTCCCGCTGGGGTTAACGTGCTGCCGGCTTTGTTCGCAGGTTTATCCGACAGCCACACGTGCTTTGGGGCTGGGCACCTGCAGCGGCATGGCCAGAGTGGGAGCCCTCATAACCCCCTTCATCGCGCAGGTAAAACCCCTTCCCCGGGGCTGGGGGCACAGGAGGCGGGTGGGGAACCGGCTTTTCCCCCCTGGGGACCAGACCAAGGGCCCTCTGCGCGGGATGAGTTGCAGGAGGGTTGTTGCCTGTTTCCTGGGGAGCTCTCAGCTTCGTCTCTGAATTTACCTCTTGCTCCAGAAATCCGTGCGATGGGGGAACCACGAAGCAGGCGGGTGGGTGGGTGTAGGGGCACCTTGGCACCCCGGGAGATGGGGTTTGCGAGAGGCAGGAGTTTCCGTGCGTGCTGCAACCCACCTTTCCCCTGAGATCCCCGGCTGGGGTCCTGGGGGCTACAACCCCGCAGAGAGCCGGGGGCTGGGGAGCCGGGCGCTGCAGGGACAGGACCCGAGGCTGTGTCAGGAGCTGTGGCTCTGCAGAGGGTTGGGTAGAAAACCTGTGAATCGCTCGGTCCTGTCCGACCCGTAAGGGCAGCAGCACCTCGTGGCCTTTGTCATTTGTCGCTGTTTAGCGGCTGCATCATCCCTGGGGAAGGAGAGCACGCAGCAGCACACGTTAAAGATTTTTTCCAATCCTGTAATTAAGATTTCTACTACTGCATCAGTTTTTCTATTTCTTTCCACGATGAGGGGCCGGGTTTGTGTTTCCTGCAGGTGATGCTGGAATCTTCCGTCTATCTGACGCTGGTGGTTTACAGCGGGTGCTGCCTGCTGGCCGCCCTGGCTTCCTGCTTCTTGCCCATCGAGACAAAAGGTCGCAGCTTGCAGGAGTCCAGCCACAAGGAGTGGGGACAGGAGATGGTGGGGAGAGGATCCCGGTCCCCGGGGGTCACCAGGTCGAACTCCGGGTCACAGGAATGACGGGACATGAAAAGCTGCTGAAAGAACGAACGGTACAAGCGAAATCTCTTCCACAAAAATCCCAACCCTGAGGCGTCGAAAGCCGACCACACCGCCCCTGCCAGCGCCACGTGCCAAACCGCGGGAACTCTCGGGTTGAACCGAAGCAAATTGTGTCTCTGCTGCTCTTTGCTCACACTCATAAAAACTCTACGTCTGTATGAAGAGGCATTTGATCCAGATATCCGAACTTTAGCAGGAAGGGTTTTTTCTTAAGTCTGTCGTGCTTGCATGGTCAGCTCACCAGCTTCAAACGTCCCGTGGCAAGCAAATAGCTAACTGAATGCAACTCGGTATCAGCTGTAATTACAACCACGCACTCTCGATGCCTACAAACGAAAGATTCACATTTATCGTCTACCTGCCATAGCACACAGTGGGTTCCGTACACTGCAGGGGAAGTTTGATGAGTTAGATGCCTGCCTTGCACTTTTTAGCCATCAACAACCTGTGATAACGGCAAATCGACCGACGCTTTCTCGTTCCCTTGCTTATGGGTTCGGCTCCTGGAGAATTAACCGGCGCTGATGGCTTGGGTTGGATGTTTGTTGCACCCAGGGCAGGTCGTTTGAGGCAGTGAGGAATCGCAGTTGTTGCAGAGATGGAATCTTCTATGAAAAAAGTAAATCCTCATGGTTTGGAGCAGAATTTGACTTTTCTGACGTTTCCAGAGTCGTTGCACACCCTGCCTGTCTCTCGGTGAAGCCTCCTTCAGCTGTGCCGGTGTCTCGGTGGGTGTGGAGATGCACGCTGTGGTTTTCTGCACGGGTCCGGGCCTGTTTCTGCTCGATTTGCCCAAGTCTGTCCCGGCGGCGGTGGAACCAAAACCTGCGATAGCGATGCCTCGGTGCCAAGAGCCGCCGCAGCAGTGGGGATGGAGCTGCTTGCCCGTGGCTCCCAACAGCAGCCGGCCTCCTGGCAGCTGGGCAGAACGTTTCGATCGCTGATAATTGTCCACGGACTGTGGCATCAAGCTTGGTGACAAAGGAACGTAGCTGCATCCTGTGGGAACAAGAAGAGCCCAACTGCAGCCATCCTTACGAGGAACTTCACGCCTTCAGACGTGGCTCCTCGAGGCTGAGGATCCTGCTCTCGTCAGAGTTCAGGTGAGGAGAAGTTTGTCTTGTTTGTCAGAAATCTGCCAGATTCAGACTCTGGATGCGCAGCGAGGAAATGCGTAAGGAAGCTGAGATTTGTCTCAGTTTATTTCCAGGGTTCCAGCCCACGGAGCACAACCGAAGGCGAGATGGACCAAACGCTCGCCACGAGGCGGGGGGAAGCCGTGCGTTTTTACCGGGCTCACGTAAGCGTAGGTAAGCGTGCAACACATTTTGCACCGTGGAATATTTAAAGCATTCTGGGAAGAAGACCCCTTTCCCGTGGGGCAGGAACAGGTCCGTGAGCCCACGTCTGGGCCCAGCTCTCCCTGAGCTCTGGCAGCGCCGCGGCGCAGCGGAACGCCCCGAGAGACGTCGGGCTGCATGTAGCACTGAAGGAAATCGGAGGCGGATCGTTCCTTAAAGAAACTGAGGAAACTCAGAGTAATGAAACAAGGCCAAAGAGTTGCTGATATCCTGCGTGTCGGCATCTTCTGCGGAGAAATGTTAAAGTCTGGCAAGGGACCAGAGCGTCTCTCCATTCGTTTACCGCTCTGATGGTTGGGCGAATTTTCCTTCCCGCAGTCATCCGAAAATGCAGCTCGGCTCCCGCGGATCCCACGTTGGCTGCGGCTGGTGACAGTGACAGTTGGGTCCCTTCTGTCCCTGCCGTCTCTGTCCCCGGTGCTCAGGCTCCAGCAAGCTCCATTTCCAGCCCATTAACAAGCGGGGCTCTCGCGGTGCTGACAGCCAGGGAAGGGATTTGTTCCCATCTCCTTGTGCGAGGATGGAGTCGGAGAATTCTCCCTAAAGCACCACACGGCTGGGAGAGCGCCGTGCTGCCTCGAAGGAGAGAAAAATGGATTTTTCCATTTTTTCCCTCGGGCTGTCCCTCCGATGGGAGGCAGGATGCTGAAGGAATGACACCTCGCAGCCTGGCTGCTGGGTTCGTCTGTCACTGAGTTAAAGTTCTGCTTTTCCACTGTTAATGGTCACATATCACTTCTTTTATTTTTTTTTTTTTGGACAGTTTCAAAGGACTGCGTTGTGATGGCACATTCAGGGTGCTTTAGGTGAAGCAACTCATAAATTTGCACATAAATTCCCCAGGTGACGATTTCTGGGTAAATGAGAAACTCCTGATGCTCTGGGGTGGTTGGGTTTTAACCTGTGACAATTACAGGATTAAAAAAAAAAAAAAGGGGAGGGTTTGCTTTTCACTTTTTACGAATTCTGCATTGAAAGTGTCCTGCTGGGACATCTTCCCACTCTGGGTCTTTGCCTTGAAGACGGCGATGCCCAAAGCGTGATCCAGAGCCCCCTGGGGGCATCTCAAAGCTGGGCTTTGGACCAGCTGAGGATAGGCAGGACCCCCCCCCCCAGGCGACCCCACGTCCCTGGAACCCGCGGGAGCTCTGGATGCTCCAGACCCAACACCGCGGTTGGGTTTTTCGGGTCCTTGCACGTTATGGATGACAGCAGGACACTTGCGATTGTCACCGACCAGCTGGAGAGCATCGGGGCTGGGTCACAGCCCAGAAATCCTCCCCATCACCTGTGTCAACACGGCAGCACCGGGGTGTAGAGAGGAACCTGCCAAAGATTGTTTCTCACGCCGTCGAGTATTTTTCCCTGACGAAGGGATGAATACAGCCGCTTCATTTGGGACAAGAAAGCGAGATAATTTCACACTCAAACCGAGAGCAAACGGAGAGGTGGGGTTGGGGGATTTGCTGACTGTCCAACACATTCGCGTGCAAAGCTGCGGTGGGAAAAATAATTCTCCAAGTGTGAGCAAACGGAGAGGTGGGGTTGGGGGATTTGCTGACTGTCCAACACATTCGCGTGCAAAGCTGCGGTGGGAAAAATAATTCTCCAAGTGTGTTTGATGGAATGATTCACTGTTCCTAAACGCTTGCCGAAAGAACTTTGAATGTTTCCCTGTGTCTGAATGTACAGTTTCTAAGCTGGATACGTTTTAATGTTTAAAGACTTTGTGTATATGGAGCTTGTTGTAAAATACTCCCTTTGTTCCCGACGCAGCACTGGATGGGTTAATTCCACACTAGATATTTTATGTTAAATGAATAAATAGTTTTTTCAGTAAAAAGGCTTTTGGCTGTTCTACGGGGCTTTTACAAAGGGTCGGTAAATTTTTTTTTTTTTTTTTTGATGTTCAGAGATCCGCGACGCTCTGCGGACCAGACTGGATACGCAAGAGCTCGGCATCATCTGACGTGTTTTGTGTGTGTTTCGCGTGCATTTGGGCTCAGAAAAGTCGAAGGATTCCTGCTCACATTAGAATATTCCTATTCCTTTATTGTGCACAGATACTGAATGGTGGCCTTTTAGAAAACAAGCAAAATCAGACTGCAAATAAAATGACCCATGTAATCATTCCGGTTTGGTTTCCGAGGCCGTCTCAGATCCCAGGACAGCTCCTCGGAGCTGAAAGATCAGAAGAATCAGCCGTGAGGTGCAAGCTCTGCCGTGATTTGCTCCAGCCCTGCTCATCCAGCGCAGCTCTTCTGGGACGGGATGACCAGGTTTGGGTTTGGGACGGGGTGACCGGGTTTGGGTTTGCAAACGGAGGAGGACACGGTCCTTAGCGTCTCGTGTTCGGAATAAGTGAAGTCGAGCGGGTGCTGTTGCACTGGAAGGCTTCTGCTCAAGCGCTGTCACAGACCGTTCGGTTCAGCGTCAATCAATGGTCAATTTTCTCCAGCTATTGCTTTTTTTTTTTTCTGCAGCGTGTCACAGGACGGGTCGTTCACCAGGGACCTGCACTGGTGCTGGCTGTGGCCAGGAAAGGGGCACTTCCCACGGGGCTGGTTTAAATCCAGGAGGTGGGACGAGCCCGCAGCATCTCTCCTGCACCAGCTGCAGCCTCCTGGCAGGTCACACGCCGGGCTGAGCAGCTATTTCTGCCGCGAGAAGGCAGAGGGAGGGAGAAGCTGCGTGATGGATGAAATAGTTTTCATTTTCATCCGCGGGGGGAGAGTGACTGGGCACTGTGCTGGGCTCGGGACGGCCGCTGGCCTTTGGATTTGGGGCTTCTTGGCTGTTCAGTGCCTTGTCTGGGATGGTTTTTAGAGCAGGAAAGACACACAGCATGGAAAAATCAGCCAAACTCTATCTTCAAACAGTGCACTGGGTCCTCAGCAGCATCACTGAGCACCCCCGGACCCTCCTGGGAGCCGTCCCCAGCTCCGTCGGGAGGCACAGCCGGCCCCGAGGCCGCGTCTCACGGCCACAGAAAATGAGAAACCAGCGGCCCGTGGGAGTTTCGGGGAGAGAACGCTGTTTTGTGTCTGCTCTCAGCTATATATAGAGCCTGGCAAGTACACGGGGCTGGAACATGTTGCTTTTGTTGCTAAAAGCATCCTTTGGGAAGCCCATTTTAGGCAACGGCGGCTGCCTGTTGCCAGATACACTAACCAGGTGCTGCAGACCCGTGCTTCGCCCTGGCACGGGCGTCAGAAAAGCCGTTGTCACTGAAGCACGTGCTTGTAGAGCCGTGGTGGCTTCCCGGGAGCTTCAGAGCTTCTTCCTACTAAGGAGCTTGGGTCTCCTGGGGGGAGCTGGCACATCTGGTGACACACTGGGTGTCGGAGCCGGTGCTGAGGACCTCAGGTGGCACCGGCTGGGTGTCAGATCCCGTCCCTGCAGCACTGCTGGGATTTCAGCTGAACCCCACCTGCCCTTCGCAGGCTGCCCCGGGGGACGGAAGCGCGCGTTGCCGCAGATGATGGGTCCATGTTGTGAAGCCCGTCCCTTCGGTGGGCTGTGCAAGGCTGGGACGGGGGGAACTCAGCGTCTGGCAAACGGCAGCGACGGAACCGGCAGCAACCTGCGAACGAGACGCTACGGACCGGCGCTGGAGCTGGCAGGAGGGCTGAGCAGCCCGCGTGCATCGCTGTGTTATTCGCATCGTTCTGCTGTGATTTCTAAGCTACTGCTGTCGCGATAGTCCCGGGCGAGTGGACGACTCACAGGCGGGGCTGCAGCGGGCCGGCCGCCTTCCTCTCCCGGAGGATGCTCCCGAAGAGCCGGGCTGCTGCCATGGCACAGCCCCAGTGGGAGGTGATCCCGAACCCGCCGTGGCCGTAGTTGTGGATCACCTGCAGGAGAGAGAAGAGATCGGGGCTGGGAAAGCTCTCCCCCTCCCTCCAAAAGCCGCTGGATAAACTCTGCGGGGTTCAGCGGGGCCCCAGAGCATCCTCTGCACCCGCTGCTCCTGCCGCCCGCGGTTCTTGGGGCACAACACGGTACCCCCAAGCCTGGGTTTGCTCCTGCCAAGGGAGATCACTGGGCTCCAGCGGGAGCCCTGGGTCACTGCTGGGATCAACAGCTGCCCCTCTCCCGTGCCAAGGCAGCGCAGATGTGACGTGCTGATACGGGAACAGAGCGAGCCAGAAATGAATTCAAACACCGCATCGCTTTGAACCGCGCTCTGGGCTTTGCCTAAACACACCGTTTTCTTTCCAAGACTCTCCAGCTAAAAAATGAGGATATTCTCATTCCATTTAATTACATTTCACGGTCACCATCCCCTTTGGAGCTTTAATCTCTGCTTCCAAGCTGTACAGAGACATACGCACGCAACCGAATCAAGGATCAGGTCAGCCGCTAAGCTAAGGAGGGATGTGGTCCCTCCAAGCGTCCAAGGACGGCCGGCACGTGGAAACTCTCCTTCCTCTTAAACCCACGCGTCTCGAAACGCTGACACCACAGCAGGGTTTGCATGTGCCTCACATGGTTCTGGGACCAGCAGAGCCCGTGCCAGGGTTTTCCTCCCGTTCGGGTTTTTCGGTGTTTATTAAGGACTGAGCCCCAGCTGCAGGTTATCCTTTGGCAGGGGCGCTCCCTGCCCACTTCCCCATAAAATCCATCAAAACTTTATTTCTTTGACGCTTCTCTCTGCCACGGGGCTGAGCCTGGCTCAAAGATTCGCCCGTTATTGGAGGGGAGAAGGAGCAAGGACTGACAAACGGGGCTGAGCGCCAGCGTTACTGGGCACCGGTCGCAGCGGCTGATGCCCAATTAGCGCGGTGGTTAACGACCCTGCGCTGTGCACGGTACCTCTCCCTGGAAGTGCCCGTGGCGGAGGGTCTCCCGCTCCAAGCGGACCCGGGGCCGCCCCGGTCTCAAGCCGCTCCCCTCCAGTACGATCTCAGCGTTCTGAAAGCAAAAAGCACAAAAGCACGTCAGCACCCCTCCGAGCTGCAGCAGCCACACGGCACCGAGCCATCGCTGAGGTCGCGGCTTGTCCTCAGCATCCTTCCCCAGCAGCCTCAGCTCTTCCCGAGCACCCCGGCTCCCCGTGCCCCCTCCCCGGCTCCCAGCGGTGGGCGCTGGGTCGGGGTCCCCACCTGGAGGGCGGGCAGCAGCTGGCAGCAGCTCTCCCAGATGGTTTTGTGATCCTGGGCGCTGTTCTCTTCGCTCCAGTTCCCGTGCTGGTTGACCCCTCCCAAGACGGTGAACTCGCTCCTGCACCAAAAGCCAAAGGAGACGATGGGGAGTGTCCCCAGCTGTCCCCTGCCGGGCTGCGGAACTCTGCACATCAGTGATTTATGGATCCTTCTACGCCCTGGGCTTGCGACATTCCTGATGGAGAAACTCTCGCGCCGAGCAGGCAGGAGAGTGGTGCCTGCTCGGGAGCAAATCATCCCCGAACTGCTCTCAGCACCCATCTGGACAAACCGAACCACGAATCCCATCTTCCGTCAACAGCTCTGCTCCCGCCTGGCTGGGGAAGAGCCGGAGGAACGGGATGCTGCAGCGGGGAACGCCAAGACACAGGTTGCTGCTGCTCCAGAACTCCCGTGGATGAACCAGAGGACAGACTGGGGGGGAGCTGGGGGTGTCTGTGCCTGCTGGACCCCCCTAAACCCTTCCCTGAGCCCTGGGAGGTGTGGGGAGGGCAGGAGGGAGCCCCTGGGCTGAGCTCCAACAGCTCGAGCTGGAATAAACCCAGGGAGAGGAATTCATGTGTGGCTGGGACTGGGATCAGAAATCACTGGGAATACTGTGCTGGGGGGCTGCGAGCATTCAGCATTCCTATTTACACAACAGCTTATT
This sequence comes from Syrrhaptes paradoxus, assembly GCA_013400615.1. Taxonomy (NCBI): domain Eukaryota; kingdom Metazoa; phylum Chordata; class Aves; order Pterocliformes; family Pteroclidae; genus Syrrhaptes; species Syrrhaptes paradoxus. Next base: position 2,939 of record VZTO01016539.1, on the reverse strand, counting down.
GCCTGGTCCTGAGATATCAGCACGATGGGAAGTGCCAGGAAGGCAGCGTTCAAATTGTGGCTTAAACCCCCTCCATCACCAAAGGGGGGAAAGGCTGCTCTCGGGAGGAAACGGGGCTCACGCTCCCGGGTCACCTACCCCGGGATGACATACGGCGAGTTGTAGAGACCAGATTCCATGTCGTGAGTGATGATGAAATGCTTCACCCATGGGGCCAGGACCTGGGAGACGAAGAGGAGAGGATGTGGGAGAGGTGGAGAGCGGGGTCCCGGGCGCGGGGGACTCAGGGTGTTCCCACAGCTGAACCAGGACCGGGATCCAGGTTTTCCACTCCGGCACCCACGCAGGAGGGTGGTACGTGACCAGTTTGCTGGGGATCAGGACCTGACCCCGGGGTGGGTCCAGCCCACAAGCCTGCGATTTGCCGCAGAGGGCGCAGGTACCCCCGATGGCCCCTCTGAAAAAATCTGGGGGACGCACGCCCTGCACCCAGCTCACCCTTATGACCTGTCCACGGCCGGGCTGGAGCTCGGGGTCGGGCTGCAGCTCTCCTGCACGCACCCCGGTGCAGTTTATCACAACATCCACACCCTGGGCGAACAGCTGAGGAGAGACAGACGCAGAAGGGTGAGCAGCACGCAGCGAGATGCCCGCGGCCGGTGCGAGATGCCTGCAGCAAAGCCCAGCCGAGGACTCGGTCCAACAGCCCGGTGATGAACCAATGGCTGGATCCCGGGTACAGCTTCCCCGGCACGGCTCCCGTGTGCCGGCAAGGGGAATGTTTAAGGGAAAGCCACACTGCCCATGCTTGGCTGCATCTCGGCCAGCTGCACTGCCCCATCCCCTCCCAGCCACCTCTTGATGCCCAAGAGCCTTTTTTTTTCCTGGTGGAATTTGTTTCCTAGATCTTGACATCCCGGAGATGGGTGATCCTGGAGCATCATGTGCTCCTCCACACTGGGACGGGGCTGTGCCTGCTCTGCCCCAGCTCGACATCGCCACTCACCTCCTGGAAAGATTCAACCTTCTTATGGAAAAACTTCACTCCTCTCTGCATTAACCTGGGAAAATAAGTTCGTTTCTAACCAGCAAATGAAAAGCAACTGCCCCATGTAAATTAGTGCCTGGAATTGGTACCCTGAGTAGGTACGGCTTGTTGCCACTTGTAATTAATGTCTGTGGTCTTCTCGGTGGTTCCCAATAGTCTCTGGTCGTTAGCTCAGGTCCCCAGTGGTCCAGAGCCACCGAGGGGGATCGATCCTGCTCAGCCCGGCAGCAGAGCCCAGGGCACCCGCTCCCCGTTACAAACAAGAACAAAATCCATCCCCGGAGCTAAAAGGCAAGAAGAGCTCAGACGGAGCTCTGCGTGTCTCATTATTGTCGTTTTTATCACACCAAACCCCACTCCTGGGCTAACTGTGACATTGGGGAGTCTGCTACCCCCCCGGGGTGACACCAGCAATCCCAGACCCTTCTCTCCGCTTCCCAGGGATGCACCCCTGCCTCCCCTCCCCTCGGCCCATCCCGCTGTGCCCTCGCCCCTGCGCTGATGGGGGGGCACAGGGTGGGGGTGGCTGGGAGCTGGGGGGATGATCGGGTCCCCTGGGGGTGCCAGCACGTGGGAGCTGCCAGCACCCGCATTTTCCAGCTGAGCAGGTCAGGGGCACAGCAGGACGCGGGGCGGCCACCCAACATCAGTGCTGCCTGAACTCAGCCACCAACTTGGCACGAGGGAAGGATCCAGGGCAAAACCTGATGTGCAGGATGGAAATCTGCCCCCAGGACGGCCCAGCCCCAGCCCTGCCGCGGCTCTGCACCCACCTCGCGGTCAGCCAGGGCAGATATCTGCGGCACTCGAGCAGCAGCGCCGTGTGGAACCAGCCGTAGCTGAAACCAGAGCAGAGGAAGCCGTGAGGGTGCGCAGGAGCTTCCCACCAGCAGCTGGTGGCTGCTGCAGCCCCACGAGCCCATTTCCCCCTTTGCACAAACATGTCCCTGACTTTTTCCCTCTGTTTACAGCATGAAACAGCTTCTGCTGATTTCCTTCCCCCTGTTTGACAACATCTGGTGAGGGAAGGGAGGAACTGGAATGGTTTAGAGGCTGGGCTGTGGCTTTTCTGGCTTGTTTGAGGTGTTTCCAGGTCATTTTTAGGGAAATGCTGTAATGAAGCAAGGCCACTTCTGCACCCAATGTTTCCCACCCTCTCCAGGGAGGTGTCTGGGACCACCCAGCCGTACCTGTCCCTCCTGGGGGAAAGCACATCAGAGACTCTCCGGAAAATGGACTGAAAAATACCTGTAACCAGGGAAGAGCTCAAGCTCTTCTGGTGTCAAGGTCCTGAATCCCAGGACAACGTTCTTCCAAGATGGGTCCTGCAAGAGGGAGAAAGGTCTGAGCTCGTTAACGGATCCAAATCACCATAACCAACCCGCCGTGGGACAGAAGCCACCGTGGGGGGGGACAAATCCCATCCCAAAGGAACAGGAGGCTCTGCCAGCTCCCGCCCTCGGAGGGCTCAGCCCTGAATTCATACCGACGCTGCATCGGGGGCACAGAAAACACCGAGTCCCGGGCAAACGGTCACAAGACAAACTTGGAAGGATTCGGAAGTATTCAGAGCATCGTCTGGGAAGAAGCACAACCCTGCCCACCCCCGGCAGCCTCCGCGCTGGAGCCCTTCCCAGCCCTGGCTGCGACTTGCTCCTTACCGGCACCGGCTGCTTGAACAGGTTGTAGCCAGAAATTAGGAAAAGTCCCATTTCCTTCGCCGCCGGCAAGCCCAGTTGCCCGAGGAGGTGATCAAATGTCTCTTTATTCCAGAGCCTGCAAGGAAAACAGGAGAGTGGTGGCTCCACCAGCCCCGCAGAGCCGTGCCCGCGCAGCCCATGGGCATGCGAGGGGGGACACAGCACCTGCCTCCTCTTCATCATCATCATCC
>VZTO01016538.1:0-10018 GCA_013400615.1 Syrrhaptes paradoxus | reverse complement strand
TGTTTGCTTGCTGAATAGGAAAAGACAGTTTGTAACTTAAAATACTGATCTCCAAACCATGTATTAAAAAATAAAGATCAATTCAGTAATAGAAGTAACTCAAACTTCAGTAATACAATAGCTCAGACTAGGTGTGTACGTGAGTTTATCAGAAGACTATCTGGTGTAGTGACTAGGGTTTTAGATACTTGACTTTGTGTCAAGGGCCAGATCAAAGTCAGGCTTAATTGGGGCAAATGCTTGGTAGGCTTTTCTTGCAGAAGATTTCATTTATTTCACTTTGCTTTTCAAATATTGATCATTCAAGAAGAAGTCTGTAAATGAGCATCTATCTGTAAAAGCAATTAAAACCAACCCATGCTTCCAGAGCTGGAGCTGTTATCAAAGGATGATCCTGTAGCCTGAATAGCTTGAGTGCTGGGCAGGTAGCTGTGCCAGCATGGAGTGCAACGTGGGCTGTCAAAAGCCAGCCAGGTTGTTTTGTCTGTTCTTGGTTGGCAAACCTGCATGGACTTCCCTGTTGCCATAGCTGTGCCCTCACTCAAACACAAGCCACAAGTTAGGCAATCCAACCTGAAATTGCATCACTAGTGATATACCTCAGATGGGAGAGATAGCAAGCCTCCATCATCTTCTGGTTTGCTTTTACCTTAGCAAGCATATAAAAGTACTGCAAGCTTTCCTGTGTTCTGTGGCCTGGCATGACCCACAACTGTCATGTGCTATATCCTGAGTCAGCTAGCTTTGAATTATGATACATCTGTAAAATTGCCTGGTAGAGTAAGTATGACCTGAGTGTTTGTTTTTTATTAAAAAAAAATGTGGAGATATTTTAGGGTGTGTGTTTTGTACTGGGCATGCCAGTATGTTGGTTTAAAAAAAAAAAAAGTCATTCTGCTTGCTCTGGGCAAATTTATTTTCCTAAGTAAGGCTCCTAATGGTTGATCCGTGTTTCCAGAGTAGCAGAGGTAAGTAAGATAATACCAGTTTAACAAAGCTGATAATTTTTTAAAAACTACTCTAAAAATCCTTGACTCAAAGGTGCCATGAGGCCAAATGTTTATATAATTTTCATTACTGCATGACTGATTGAAATGGCTCCAGTGTATTAGAAGTAATGTGGGTTTACTCTGCATCTCTCCTCAGTAAAACTAATTCAGTAGGACAGCTGCTTGAGGAAGAAGCTGTGCATAGGTTAGAGGTGGAAATTCGTGATTTTCAGCTGTTTGGACCTGATGACTGCAAACATTCACAACTGCAAACATTGCAGACTATTATAGCAGTTGCTGCTGTAGTTGATACATTGCTGATTTTGGACTAAGTGCACATTAAGCAGAAAAATGCATATACTCACAATGTTAAATAAGTCAAAACTTATTTATATGCAAGAATATCTTATAACTGGACCAGCCACACTGAAGCTTATGCACTTCCATGAGAGATGTCTTTCTAAATGAAAGAAATGCTATTATGAATAACTGTATAATATGTAAAGAATGCTTACAAACAATTCTTACTGTATTTTACTTTAAAAGAAAATTGAAAATGTATAGCTCTTATTTGTCCCTGTTAATTTTTACATTTTAGGCAGTTGAGTCAATCCAGGCTGAAGATGAAAGTGCAAAACTCTGCAAACGTAGGATTGAACATCTGAAAGAACATAGTAGTGACCAGCCAGCTGCTGCAAACATGTGGAAGAAGAAACGTATGGATCGTATGATGGTGGAACATCTTTTACGCTGTGGCTACTACAATACAGCTGTAAAACTAGCAAGACAAAGCGGTATCGAGGTTGGTAGCAACGTGCACTATCTTACCAAGAAAACAGTAGTAGAGAGGAAGTTGGCAAATAAGAACAAGCTGTTTTAGCCCTGCAGCAGCCATTTTATGTATTAGTGTGCCTTTATTACTAATGTTTATCTGTTAATCTTCTTAGGCCTGAGTTTGTTCTCCTTACTTGACATAAATTGTACTTTAATGTATAAGTCAAAATTGAATGCATAACTTTTAGTCACAAATTAAATGCTCCTAGATAAACACCTTGCCCTATTAAAACTTAGTCTAATTCTCAGATGTAATACAAAATTTATTGTTAGAGGCCTTCAGACTGCTGATGAAGCAGTTGGTGGAGCTTCCCATCTGTCTAGCCACGCTTAGATGATATGTGTAGGTGGCCAGACTGAGCAGTATAGCATATGCTGATTGCAGGAACAACTGTTTTATTGTATCATCCTGCTGTGTAATGCATCGAGAGGAAAACTGACTTATCCTTTGGAACATAAAACTTGATGTAATTTGTGTTTTTAGTAGCCATTGTATCTTGCATGGTCCCTAGAAACTTTTTGCTCATTTGCTTATTTTGTCATCTACAATTCTGTGGTTGTCACTTTCCTTTTCACTGGCTATCTAGTTGGTTTTGCTTCTATCTTGTAGTGGCTTATGAAGTCTTTGGAGATTGTACACCTTGGTGTAGCTTTTTTATCCAGAACAATGAGTCCATACAATGGTTCTCTGACAGCCACAAGGACATTAAAACTGATTCTTTAAGAATTTGCTGTTTATTTAAGGTAGTATTTGCTAGTTGATCCTCAGTGATTCTTGAATCTTACATTCTTTTGATATTCGTGATTCCAGAAGGTATGCAACTCTTCTGGTTAAAATCCTTGTCCTATAAAGATACTGAAAGTTGAGTTGTATTATGGGACTTACATACTTTGCTTTTCTTTGGTGACATAGTTGAAAACATCTCTCCAAGCTAGTTGAGGGGAAGAGAGTTTATTACTGGTGTCAAATGACAGCATGTGTACCTGTTCTTTGTCTTGCACAACGAGCATATCTGTCACATGTCACTGTTACTTGTTTGCTGCCTTACCAGTCTGATCACCAGCAGTGATTGCAGGAAATACCAAAAAGGACACAACAAGTAGAGGTTGAATGGAGTGGAGAGGGGAAGTGGGTTACAAACTATTAATAGAAACTAGTTTTGAAGAAATTCACTGAGGGGGCTGCTATAGCCCATGCATGCGAATCAAAAAAATGAGACAATTATTCTGGGATAATTGCAGCTGAATGGTCAGCAGTTCTTCTGCTCCTGGTAGATGTTTCCCTCTGTTTTGAGCAGGAGCTCACCTCCTGTTTAATCATTGTGTTACCATACCTACTAGGTCTGCCGAAAAAGCACTATGGAAATATTTTTCACTTTCGTAGAAAGTTCTATGTCTGATTAATGCTCGGCTTTGGTTTAGACGTGAGCATGGAAGTCTGTCATGGTACACTGCAAGACCATGTGGTACGAAGCGTTGGGCTTCTGAAGCCTTCAAGCTTTTAATTCTGTTTGCTGAATAGAAACTTTTGCGTTTAATAAAAAACCAACAAAAAACAAAGTTTTAAATAAGATTATTTAACTTCTGCCTTCAAGCCTAAGTATTTTTTATTTGCATAACATCAAAGTAACTTGAATAACACCGAACTTAGTTACACATGTTGAATGCACTGAGGCCATATTTCTTCTAGTTTGCTAAAATTATGCATTTTACTCAACATGAAAGTTTACACTTAGGCTAAAGGAGGATAAGCTTCCCTTGGTCTCTCAACATTGTACTCTGTCTTTCTTGCTGTAAGGTGATACCCACTGTGAACAGTTTTTACAATGGTAAGATACTGAGACTTGATAGTTATACAGAATTTGTGGTTTTGCTGGTTTAATAGGACTTCTTTCTTTTTTGTTCATTTCTTGCTGAAGGATATGAACACTGAAACGTTCTCTAATGCTGAATAATGTAACTTTGCTGTAGACATTACAAAATAGCATTGTATTCTCTCATCCAAAGTAATCTTTGTTTACTGTAGTCTGAACAGTAATTTTGATAAATGTCCCTACCACTGCAGGGTTCAGAAGCACATTGCTGTATAGTGAACTGGCTCATGTCTATTACCTGTTTTGGCGGGGGGGGGGGGGGGAACTTTAATATATCAGGACAATATTGTTAGTACTGGGTAGGCTCTGCACCCTAAGTAGGAACCTGAAAAGAGATGGGGGGTTTTGCCCATCTTGTCCACTAGCCAGAGGTGAGGCCGGTGAACAAGTGAAACGTGACCCAGCAATGCGCTTTTGTGGCAGAGAGGACTCAACAGCTCTCTGGGGTGCATTGGGATGAGCATCACCTGCAGGCTGTGGTCCAGCCCCTCTACTTAACACTGGTTGCACCCTTCTGGAGTGCTGCATCTAGTTGTGGGCTCTCCAGCAGAGACACTGGGGTGTGGAATCTCCTTGTCCTTGGAGATATTCAAACCCACATTGGACTGGGCAAGGTCCTAAGTAACCTGTTGTAGACGACCCTGCTTTTGAGCAAGGGGACTACACAGCCTCCAGAGGTCCAAATCTCAACCATTCTGTGATTGAAGGCCAAATGTCTAGAAGTGCCCTTTTCCACTATTTGAAAAGGCTGAAGGAAGCAGCTCTTTCCATTTCAGTTGTAGCTTGTGGATCCTAGATTAAGCATCTTTCAGTAGCTGTTAGACCAGTCTTGGGAGCGAGTCTCAACCTGCTTGTTTTAAGTTCCTTGCATGGCTTCTGAATGCTGAGACCTGCAGAGCTGCTGAAGTACTTCATGGGTAGAAACAGTTTAGAAAGCATTCTGTTTCAGTGACCAAAACCAAGCCATTAAACCATTCATACGTTTGCCAATAATGCACAGCAGACAGTTTGCTCAAGGATTGACTACGCACTGTAGTGTTCAGTTCTAATAACTATTGATGGGCTGTGACAAATTCTAGTCTGCTTTCTGAACTAACTACCTTCATAGGAATGATAGTTTTGAATCCTTGTCATGGAAGATAAGCACTGAAAAGCTGTAGTTATAAGCTAGGAAGCAAACAGCTATGAAAGTAAATGTTGGGTGGGGAAAATTACAGAGAAGTTTAAATATTAGAGTTATGAACTAGCTCAAGTTAGGAATAGCTTCTGGCATGTAGCATATATAAAGCATAATGTCATATGGCAATATAAGAAATAAACTACAAACATGTGATGTGTGTGATATGTCTTTAAAGCAAAGTAATGCTGCTTTGGAAAGTAAACCAAAATTTGAGTAATATTAAAAGAAGAGCTGACAGTCAAGGACAGAAATGTCATGTTTGTGCCAAAGTAAATATGGGGGGGAGGGGATACTACTGTGGGCTTTTTTTCTTGGTGTCTTCTGGCTCCCTAATGATGTGAAAAGCAGTTTGGGTTGAAGATATAAACTAGATGTTAAGTTTCTGTTATTGCATACAAATGAAGCTCATCAGTATCAGCTTGTTCATAATGATCTTATTTTTACTCTGTGATGACCTTGGAGGGCATATTTTCATCTGCAGATTGATGTATTCAGCTAGCTGATAGGGTTGTCTGTTAACTTAAACTTTACTATTCCATGTTCTGCTACATTAAATGCTATCTTATTTCTGTGCCATCAATTGATAGGCAAATGTAGTTTTGTAAAAGTGATGTTCCAGTACGAAGTTGTTTGCTTTTTGTAGATACATTTTATAATTATGTTAGATGCTCTGTTTCCTGTTCCTAGGGGTGATTGTTTTTTACATTTCATGCTTTTTCTAGCCCCTTTTTTAATAGGCTGGGAAGAAAAAAAAAATGTAAAGTGTCCTTATGTTCTTTGCTTATTTATGTAATAGCCGTAGTGATTTTTGCCTATGTGAAACTACTGCACCCCAGGAGAGGGTGGGTGGTGGTGCTGTAAGGCTGCAGGTATAAGAGAACACTGAAATAACACTTTCAAGTAGCTTAAAACTGGTTAACTTGACCTTGCATAATGGATTATGCATCCTAATCAAAGTTTTGCAAATTAATGTTCTTACATCAGTAATCTAGTAGGCACATCATCCTTTAAAGATACTTAACTAGCCATTTGCATTAGTACCACAGTGTGTTTTTTGCTTTTGAGAATTATGGGGGGTGGGAATCGAGTATTCCATTGTTTAGGTCTCACTAAGGCTTATGTACTGGTTGTTGACAGAGGAGAGTAGATGGTGTTGCCCATAACTGCCTGGAAATTTTGTTTTAATAGATAATTCTGTATTTAAGAAGCTGATTCTCTTTGTCCTACTGGACTGAAGGTTTCTTACACCTGTGGAGCTGTTCTTCTTGCTCCCAGGGTTGTGCAGGATAAAGGCATTCTGTGGTCAGTGAATGTCCATGACTGCAGGGAGATCTGCACCTCAGGAGGAATGTGCAGGTAGGATATTGCTTCTGTGTTTCTGGAGACTGAGCTGTGCTGCCCTGAGTCTTTTAGCACTGCTAGAGCTGCATTTAACTTCATGAATGGACTATCACCATAGCAGACAGGTGGTATATATGCATGGAAAAAACAGGCACGTGCTTTGATACAGCTGTGTTCTACCAATCTTCTCCCCAAAAGCCTGAAAGGGCTATTCAGATTTGTTACATTGTTAGGTGAATTAGGAGTGAAAACTTAAATCTAGAGCAAAACTTTAAAAATCTAGGAAACTTAAATAAATCTAGGAGTGAAGGTTAAAATAGTTATAATGAATAAGATACTTAATACAGTTCAAGAGCATTGGATCAGTGAACTTTTAATACTTGAGCAGGATGGATGTCAGTAATATGTGATTGCTTCAGTAAGGAATTCATGTGAATGCTTAGAAAAACATTTGAGTAAAGGAATGTTAACATATGATGATGTTAAAAGCTGAATAAGTACTTCTCTTAACAGTCATACCACTGTACCCTTAAAAATTTTCCTTGTTAAGACATGTAATCCAAGAATGGCTTGTAGGTAAACATGCAAATATGTATTAAATTAATTCATCAAAACAAGTTTATATTCATAACACTTCAATTTTAAATAGGTAAATAATATTCAGCATAATGCTTGAATGTATTTGCTTCACTGTCACTGAGAACATACACAAGCTGACTTTCTAAATGCGGGCTGAATGGCAAAAGGTGTCTTTTGTCTGCAGCTATTTATTGTGCTAGAGATGTTTGAGAAAACTACATATGAAATAGCTCCTGAACTGGCATGATTTATGTAAAGGTGCCGGGATGTGAACTTGTGCCTGCTTTGAGTTACCTTAAAGTACTAAGCTGTAGATGAGGAACTGAGAAGCTCCTTTAAATGTGTTTTGGCTGTTTTAGTGTAGGCATGGCAACTTTCATGAGATTCATGTAATGAATGTCTGGGTGTGTTCATCTGAATTTCAAAGTGCTGTAATTCTTGAACAGCCTTACATCTGCAGTTTGTCTCAAGCATCTTTGGGAATTAGAATTATGTAAATGTGAAATGGTGAAGATCAATGCAGAATAACAAACTTCCTCATTACAAATCATTTGACACTTCAAAAGCCAACAACATGAAATGTGCTATGATGTTGAATGTCTATTTTTCCTGTCCTTTTAGACAAAATAGGTTACCTATACTGTATCATAACAGAGCGAATTTATTACAAAATAGTCTGGAAGGCTAGTGATGCAAGAAAAATTCTTGAAAATTTTCTCTGAAGGGAGAATGGTGTTATCACCTGTAGATTGCCTAGATACAGAAGAAGTTTGGTTTCAGTTATGCTTCTGAAATTTTTTTATTGTACATTCTTCCTGCCAGACATTCCTTCAAAATGTAAATGTTACTTTACATTTAACACTTTGTCTTATTACTTTACTAGATGACAGGAGTTAACTTTTTGTCAGAGAATGTCGGTAGCTGCTAATACAGGCTGATCCTGCTTAGACAAAAGCTGCAGGGCTCATGCTGAACTGGCAGAGGGTTAGTTGCCTTTCCTCTAGAAGAGGCTATGACAGAAAATGCCCGTCGTAGAGCTAAATTAGAGGTGCTTTTTTTTCTGCCCAATGATGCATCTTAAGCTCCAGAGGCTTTGTCGCACTACTCTAGCGTAGTCATTTATTACTGTATTTAGCGTGGTAATGTACTGCTGGGTAAGGTGCAGCCATTTGCTGAGCTACAAAAATTGCTGAGGCAGGAGTAGAGGATGCATTGGGAAAACAGCTTGCTAATAACCAGCCTAAGTGCTAGCTGCAACTGTGAAACTCTACCAAAATAGCTTACATGCATGAGCAAAAGCAGCTGGATGAAACTTTTTTTATTGGTTCTGGAGCAGTCAGTACCAGAATATGTGCAGTTTTGGTGAGCACACCTTTGGAAAGCTGTTGGACAAACTGGAGGGAGAAGGTAACTGAAAAATGTAGGGGGTGGGTGCTTTTGATAGATATGAGAGCAAAAGTCATATACCAAGGAACTTCATAATCTAGTGCAAAAAGGCTTAGGGAGGAAACAGCACACAGCATCAGAAGTCAAGAAAAAATAGAGTTTGAAATCAGACACAAGGTTAGAACATGATTGAATCACTAGAGCCAATTACCAAAAGAAGTACTGTTATCTCCTGATGTTAGAGAAAGACAATGTTGTTCTGACAGATAATCAATGTAATGTACTGGGGTCCTTTGAAAATAACCAGGTAAAATTAAAAGGTCTGTGCTATACAGAGGTCATGGAAGATGCTCTCGTGTGAAAGCTTGACTGTGTATGCCATGGGATACTGTTTGCTTTGTAGACAAAAACTTTCCTGGCTCTTCTGTTGATGAATCTGTGGTTTGGCTGTCTGTCTCTGCTTTTTTCTAACAACGAGCTCTGCAGCTGGCTTTTGAGTAGGACATTGTCCATTACTCTGTTTGTTTTCTCTGTAATCTTGTTAATGTGTGTAGCATTATAACACTTAATAGTAGCTTAATGAACTTCAGACAACATTATTTTATGAGCAGAGAGTAAGGAGGCCTCTTAATGTGAATTTGTGCCTCATTTTAACTGATCTGCACTAACTGTGATGTTGCTGTATTGTCACCACCTATACCATTGTCATCTTAATAATTTGTGTTTCCTTCTAAGTCAATACAGCTTATACATACTCTGTATTGACTTTGAAATTGTAACCAGCAGCCTTTATTCCTCCCCTTGTATAGGGGCAGAGGAATTGGGTGGGGGTCTCAATTCATGTCACTGCCATCAAAACCTATTACGCTGTCCCACTTTTTACCTGCACCTTTTTTTTTTCTCCCCTGCACATTTTCAAGTAGGCAGTGTTACTGTGGTGTGTTCAGTCTTCTGCTCTTGCCAACTGGTGTCTTTCTTTGCTGTTTCCCCACTGTTAACCTCTTTCTTCTTCCCCAGATGGTCCTATTGTCTACCTTATAGCTCCTTGTGTCTGCATTCTTCCTGAGTTTTGTAACAATAATCATGGCACCTAGATGATCCTTGGGCTTGCCATGTATTCATTGCACAGGAAATATTATTAAATATAATATATTTATATGGAAGACTAATGTGACCTTTTTGTTTGTAACTGTTCATTATTGCATTGCTGTTTCAGCTCTGTAGAGCTCCATTTTATTGAAGGTTAGATTGCCTATTGAGGGTATGTAGTTCAGTATGTGAGTAGTCATTGAAAGCTTAACACGGCTCTTTTAAAGTTGTTTTTGTTGCATGGTCTGAGTGTTTATTGTATTTCATATACAAGTAGTTTAAATGAATGCTTACCGTCCTACTGAATGATAACATGCATTGGCAAAGCCTTTTTTAACGTGAAGGTAGTGCTCTTATGCATGTAATGTGTATAGTTAGATAGTCAATCTTATTAAAACTGTCATTGGTACATACTCTTGGCAACATGCCACTGATAGCTTGAGGCCTACTGGCCTATTTTCAAATTCATATTGATGGTAGTAAGCAATTAAAAATAAACCATTTGTATGTTCAAAAAATACACAAACAGCATCTTATGATATTGTGAGTCACCTATTTTATATAACAAATAGCCTATTTTGTGACTTGTTTTATTTTTACCAAGGAAGATTTCTTCTCTGTGAAATGATACTTTTTTCCACCTGAATAAATTGCTTTTTATCTTAAGTCTAACTTTTCTTTTTTTGAAGAGTTATCTTGTCTTGAGGATAGCTCATGGGGGGATTTGAAAATACCAAGTACTGTGT